>JAOXNZ010000092.1:12426917-12440931 GCA_028566095.1 Kryptolebias brasiliensis
GGGCGGGGGATAGGGGTTGGTGGTAATTAAACATATGCAGACACAGACACTTACTGAGGGTGAGAGACACACACACAGAGAGGGAGAGAAAGAAAGCAAAACTAAACACATCCAAGTGGGGTAGTAAAAGCTAATGAAGGCTCAGCGCTAGGCTGGCACAGTCTGCCATTTCATGTGGTGAAGAAGAGAGGAGGAGGAGGAGGGCTGGGGTGCAATAAGGCAAAAACTTTCTACAGAAAGTTAGGCAAACCAGAGGATAAACTATAATTGACACCATGCATGGGCAAGGTTTTTCAATATTGTTTGTCTTAGGGGCTGCCAAATCGTTCTTTGGGCAATGGAAAAGGCAAACAATGGTATTAACACATTTGGGTGCAATAACAATAAAATCCAACACTATGGTGTAGGTAGCTCCTAATGGCTATGAAAGAGTTGACTTTAAAGAGCTCATGTTCTCTCAAAGAAAATACAGTTGCCCAGTAATTATCACAAACATGAGTATTAATGCAAGGAAAAAATTACAGGGTTGATCTTTGACTGTGTCTGTTATCAGATGGAACCAGGGCAATTTTTCTAAGATTTATAGGTTTTTGAGCAACACACGTTCACTGAACAGGCCTGGGTTTATGATAACTGCTTCAGGGCCACTGCAACAAATTATGATTTCATAACAAGGACATAAAAATGTCTGGATATGCTGCTTTTTAAATCTTGTTGAGGTCTGAGGAAAATAATAAGAGGTTTGACCTTTAGGTGCAAAATTATCTATATGTATTTATTCATCTTAATGGTATCTTTAAAGACTAACTAGATGTCGGTGTGGTTGTTTTCAAACTTATCATAGAACCCAGAGAGGCCAGTGATGTGGGTTCTTTCATTTCTGTAGTTTAGTTTAATATCATTTGAACTTCTGTGACTCTCCCCCCCCCCCCACACTTATTTGGCAAAAAAACCCAACTTTTTTCAGCTTTTCCTAACATATAGGACGTCAGTATTATGAGCCAAATTCAGTTTGACACAATGTGTGACACTGAAACAAGTCATTTTAATTTATTAATCACACATGCAGACAAACATTAGTTTAAGCAAACTGAACAATTATTAGGTCTACAACATTCGTATGTTGTCCTTGTGTTTATAGTATTTTTGAGCACAGAAAAAAAAAGTGTTTTAGCACATCCTAAAGTTTTTCTTAAATTTAATGTTTTGATTACTTTAGGAGTTTTTTTGGTTTAACTCTACATGTATCAACATTTTGTATACACTTGCAGATTTCTTTGGGAGTCTGTGAAACACAAAAATATGATTGATAAGGCAGAAATTTCTGCTGTGCACCAGAATTCTGTGGTTTAGGAGAGAGCTATAAAACTCTGTACGGTTGGTGTAAGTTTTTCTTTACAAACTCTGGGCTCCACATGTTGTGGATCACTGTTCTGTACAAGTAAACATCTGATTTCTCTACTGAGCCCCATAAAAAACGGGAAAAAGAAACAGCGGTGGATTTAAGGATTAATTTCAAAAGCACCCTGACACATTACCGTTCTATTCATGGTTTGTGGTTTCGATTGGTGTTCCCCTTTAAGAGGTCGTGTTCAGGCCTGCTGTATTTCCATCTTTATGATTTTTTTTAAAGAAACCAACTCGATTCAAGGATGGAATTTATGGGTTTATTTCACAGTCATGGCAAAAACCTTGTTTCAGACACAGTTCATTTTGTTGCTAACGCTTAACAGGACAGATCTGCAGAATGCTTCAAAATGAAGACCTAACTTTTTCACTGGGGTTTGTGATGTAAGGTAGCCCAATTTGTTTTCTTAGTTTATAGTGAAAATTGATGAAGACTGGGGGGGAAATTGTGACTGACAGATAGGCTCCACGGACCAGTTGCTGACTAAATGAAGAAACAGAGGAACCATGAACTGTGTGAAAATGAAAATAATAATAATAATAATACAGAAAATGTGTTTGTATGTGCAAGCAGAGACGGTACATAAGTGTTTGACAAACTTTGACAAATACAGCATTAAATGCAGAATATTTCCCCACACTTTAAGTTCTACACTTCATTTACACAATAAAAAAATGAACCTTGTATGCTATTAAATGAAATACAGTACTGTGCAAAAGTCTTGAGTTACCGCACCTCTTTATATTTTGCTCACAAGGAGTTTTGTAATCTTTTAAAGTGATCTTGTCTGCAGGCTTTCTTATAGTCTTTCAAAGCTCTTCTTTGGACGTTGGCTCCTTTTTCCCTCATTATTTGTCGAGTACTTGACCATTCTCAGACAAATGTCTTTTGTTCAGCTATAAAAAAATCTCTTAAACTCAAGGGATGAACCAGTGTTGTGTCAACACAAAAGGCTAGAACCCATCTTAAATTGAACCATCTAAGCAGTTTGTTACAAAAAACACAATTTGTTCCCATCTCTTTAGTTAAATTGAAAATAACAAAGATATGTTTGACATATAAAATGGTACTTTAGCACCAACACGGTGCTAAGAGTTAAGAGCTGTTAGCTGTTAACTTGTCACAGAGTAGATTATCAACTGAAGGATGATGCATCTTTCAGGTTTAGTACCAGCTTTTTTTGCTGAATTTTTCCCATTTTGTAAGATCATAACTTTTAGATACTGTTTATCTGAGGTGCATAGTTTATGTCTTTTGTCCTTCACTTGTCTGCTTTCTTCAGTTTCTTTAAGCACACACTGCTGTAATGTTCAGGTACAAAAAACGGACATTAAAATCAGCCAAAATCCAAAAGCAAACTTTAAATGACCTTCAAGACTGAAGAAATATTGATCAAGACCACTTTGAAGAATTACAAGAAAGTCTGGTTTCTTGGAAGTAAAGATATTGTTGATAAAATAAAATCACTAAATCAAAGTTTAGAAGGAAACAAACTTGTTGCCTCCGTGGCCCAACCACAAATAAGAAGCAGAAAATGAATGGATGAATGGAAGATGGATAATTAAGACTGATTTGGCAGTTTACCAACTTAACAAGTCAGTTCAAAGTTTTAGAGTAACTTTGTGTACAACACTGATGACCTGATAAATTTAATAAAACTATAGCTTAAAAAAAACATCTAGAGTGGGCTTGAGGCCAAGGGAGTGTGAGTTTAAAGGTGAGTAAACAGATAATTGAGCAATTCAAATGCTACAAATGATGCAGCTGAAGAGTTAGCTTAGTTTATATGGCACCAGCATGACTGGCTGGGGATCAAAAAGGGGTCGGCTTGGATCGTTTCAGTGGATTCCCCACATGATAAGAATGCTAATATGCTTTAATGTGTAACTGTTCAGAGACACTCAGTGTGTAGTCAGTTTAGCTCCTTGACTGGAGAAGCTTTAAATCCCTGCTGAAGGTACTCCAGATTCACATAAAGTTCAGTTCAGGTAGAATAAATCAAACTTGAGCTATAAAGAACACATTAAGGGGAAAAGTTCTGTTCTCATGTTGGCTCATGAGTCTGGTTATGTCTGGCTGCATGTTCTGTTTGCAGCTATATCTCACTCTGCTGGCCGTGCTGGATAATGCATCACAAACTGAAAACGTCAAAGAGGATATCTCAGTGTCACGGAGAGACAGATTTTCCTTTCAAAAAGATGAGTAAACAGAAACGTATTGGAAACTCAGTGACTACAGAAAAAAAAATTTTCATCTACATTAATTTATTTGTAAGCCTAATAGTATGATGATTAAAAACTAAATTCATTGTTAACTAAATTGTTCATGTTTGCTAAAAACTTATAGACAGGTTTGCTTTATATGTAAAGACTCCAAATGCTCAAGTTGTTTTAAAGATCCAAAGTGTAAAGATTACATTTTAGGTTTTTCAGTGGATTACAAAACAATTATTCCCATTATAGGAAAAAAAATCAATTAAATACCTCTCTAGAATATTTTGTTCTTTTTTCTTTATCCGTCAACCTTCTTGGGTGGTTTTAAGTGTGCTCAGCTCACATACAAAGAGCATGTGTGTTTATTTAGCCAGTGTAGGAAGTACAGAGGCTTGGCCCCTGCCAATTTTCTTTAAACTGAGAAAATATGCTTTTGCACACATGTGAAACTGGGAGCAGTTCAGCAGACTTGAGACCAATGGATACAAGTCTCCTCCTTCCTCAGATCAACCACCTGAGAACTGACACCTTCAAATGCTGCTGCTTCTTTTTCATTACTGCTCTCCTGTCTCTCAGCGTGATAGTGTCGCAGCTATAGAAACTGCCAGTTGTTTTTCAGTTAAATATTAAACTTTTTTCAGTTAAATATTAAACTGTCACCTATGTGAACAAATAAACCTTTAACACAGCAAAGCAAACTGTCTGGAGATGTTTATATGACACAACTTCCAGCAAATGCGCATTAAATTACAAATTTGATCCACAATACTAAATAAAAAGCATGTGCAGCTGGTGCTAATATAAGGCATAATGTCACATAAATTGTCAAAGTACTCATTTCAACCACAACATTAGTAGGATCACAAAAAAATATATGGATTTTGTTTTCTTGTAACTGGAATGAAAGAACCAGAAGTCACCTTGCGATCTGAGATTGAATCACACAGAAACACCTACAGCCCAAATTACAAAAACGTTAGGACATTGTGTAAAACGTAATTAAAAACATGGATTTACAATGATTTGCAAATCTCATAAACCGATATTTAAATAACAATGGAACAATTAAATATATTAAATGTTTAAACTAAAAATTGTACCATTTTAGGAAAAAAAAAACAACAACTAGGTGTTAAGTCAAGACAGGGCCAACAAAAGGCTGTAAAAGTAAGTGGTACAAATGAGAAACAAATGGAGAGCATTTAGCAATGATTTTGCTTAACTGTCAACAGGTCAGTAAGAGGACAAAAAGAGCATCTCAGAGAGACTGAATTGCTCAGAAGTAAAAATGGGAAGAATTTCATGAGTGTGAAAAAAATGTCTAAACATAATGGAACAATCTACAAATAATGTTCTTCAGTAGAAAATTGGGAAGACTTCAAATATCCCATCATCTATCATAATATCATCAAAGGGTTTCAAAAATCTAGAGAAATTTTTGAGCTCAAAGGACAAGGCCAAAAGTGAATACTGGATGCCCGTGATCTTCGGGCCTTCAGGCAGGACTGTATTAAAAACAGGTCTGGTTCTGTTTCGAACGTCACTGCATGGGCTCAGGAACACTTCAACAAATCATTGCCTGTAAACACAGTTTGCCGTGCCATTCACAAATCCAGATTAAAGCTCCATCATACAAAGAAGATGTCATATGTGAACACCATCCAGAAACGCTGACATCTTTTCTGGGCCAAAGCTCATTTAAAATGGACTGAGGGAAAGTGGAAAACTGCTCTGTGGTCAGACAAATCAAAACTGGAAATTCTTTTTGGAAACCATGGACACCACGTCCTCTGTGTTGAAGACAATAAGAATCATCTGGTCTGTCATCAGCGCTCAGTTAAAAAAACTTGCCTCTCTGATGGTATGGGGGTGCATTAGTGCGTATGGCATGGGCAGCTGACACATCTGAAAAGGCACCATTAATGCGAAAAAATTATATACAGGTTTTGGAACAACATATGCTCGCATCCAGACAACACCTTTTTCAGGGAAGGCCTTGCATATTTCAGTAAGACAATGCTAAACTGCAGACTGTATCCAATACAACAACATGGCTTCAAAGACCAAGAGTCCAGGTGCTGAACTGATCCTCCTGCCATCCAGGCCTCCCCAACTGAAAACATTTGGCACATGGAACAAAATAATCTGGCAAAACAAGACCCAAGACTGTTGAACAGCTAGAATCCTACATTAAACAAGAATGGGACAACATTCCCCTCCAAAACCTCCATCAGCTGCTCTCCTCAGTTCCTGGATATTTACGGACTGTTGATAAAAGAAGAGGAGATGCTTCACAGTGGGAAACATAAAACTGTCCCCACTTTTTTGAGATGTGTTGCTGACATAAAATTCAAAAATGCTTTATTGTTTTTCTCCCCCAAAATGTACAATTTCTTAATTTAATCATCTGATAAACTACTATACTATATTCCGTTGTGAATAAAATATTGGTTATCAATAAACAAATTTATTTATAGTTCCATCAAGGAACACAGATAGGTTCCTAATGAGTTTCTTTCTGAACAGGAAGTTAGATTTTTTTTCACTTTTAGATTCACTGAGATGTCCTTTATAAAGAGAAAAACAGTATTTGAGTAACTGTGAAATCCCAAAACAGATCACTCTAATGTATTTTGTGAAATGATCTTTTTAAATGACAATGATTTGAAGTATCAGCTTAAGTAGATATGTCTTACTTTAAACACCACACAAATCTAGTATTTTTAAATGCAGCGGATTTGAATTTAAACCTTTTTCTTCCTCAATGATCTCAAGGCCACTGGGCAAGTGGAGCTGTGAAAATGGATGAGCCAAGTGACTGAAGGGGAAAGGGAGGAGGCACTTGGAGTAAAGAGGTCTGAAAGAAGGAGGAGGGTGTAGGAGTTTGGGGGGATGAGAGGAACAGAAGGAGGAGGGGAATACCACCCACTTAGCCAGTTGTGCAGAAGTTTTGGGGGTTGGGCTGCCCACAGGAAACAGTTGTGGCTCCATCCCAGGCCTCACACCAAGCAACCCTGGGCCACCCAGTCATTGGCAGACAGACCCACCAAATGGCCCGGACAGTCGACCGACAGGGATTTATTTATTTTTCGTCCTTTGGTGGTGGGGGGAAAATTGCTTAGCACAAGCTGTTTATTGCAGCTTTGATTTGTCATGTGTCAGCGTTTGCTTGTGGGGAATGTGTATACATGAGTCAAGCTTGTGTATAGTAGAAGGTTTGGAGGCTAAAAGGGTGTGTATTGGAGAAGTGAACGGGCAAAAACAAAAAAAAAAAAGAAAAAAAGAAAAAGAGTGAAAATGTGAAGCCTCCCACGCTGAAGGCAAAGGCTGAGCTGCATTATGGGTCATTCTCCAGCTGTCGCTGATTGTTGATGTCACGGCGGACTGGTTTTGCAGAGGGTGTGGGAAGAACCAGACAGCATGTGGACAAACACAGGATTCTTGTTTTCACATGGATGAAAAGCAGAAGAACAAAGGGATCCGCATTTAGCAGAATTTGGGCACGTGAAAAGAAAACAAAACTTGCTACAAGATTAAACATCTGTAAGATTAATGTGTGACGTGAAGCAATTTTCTTGAATTCATTCTCGTTTTGTGACATAGTTCATGGCACAAAAGATTGCATTTCTTGGGAGTGATTGTACCTTCTTAGACAAATAGCTACATTATTGCCCAACACAAGTCATGCTTGCAAAAATGAAACATCAGCCTTGGTCGCTTCAGAAGTTATGAATACATGACTTCTTTCACGGCTAACACATTTCTAATCAGCAGTGATTACTTTGTGTCACGGACAACTTGAGTTTCATACACCTTACACAGAATGAAAAGTGTTAACACCAAATTGCTTTACCTGTACAGCTCGCTCAATATCAGCTACAGCTATGTTTTTGGAGGCATAAGGCATGTCTGTAAAAAGGAGTGTAAACATTTAAAATGAAAGACTTAGCATTCCTTCAAGGAATGCATGTCGCCCACTAACTTTCATGTCAAGTTTTAAACAAAAATCATCTTACAGTATGTTGAGAAATAATGGAAAATAACATTATGCACAACCTCATGTAATATTGGGAGACCTCATGAGATCTGTTAGTGCTCATAGTATACGTTGAGGATGACTCTCGGCTACTCCCACACCAAATTTAAGTTAAATCTCTGTAAAATTGATTGAAATATATATATATATATTACTAAAATCAGTTGGCTGTGGCAGCTTTCTTGAATTGGGCTGACTCTAAAAGTTAATAAGTTGTAGATGTATACCGAATGATTAGTTTTTGAAAGTTTCATTAGATTCTGTCCACTGGTTCACAAGATATTTTGCTAACAAACCAAGTTGACTCCAATAGCTAATAGCAAAGTTAAAGTTACAGATCTTGTGTAACCAGGTAAATCTCTGAGTATCAATCGGGGATAATATTCATCTAACACACCAAATTTTAGCTCAATATCTGAAAATTTGACTGTCATCGTCATTTTTTGTGTTTTCTATGATCAGATGGATGTGGCGGCCATCTTGAATAAGGTTACAAGTCTTTTATCAAGGAAAACCTTTTAAGTATTGTCTTTGTTTTTTGCTCCTTGCTTTTGCACTGCCATTTGTTATCCCATAAGAACTTCTGATTGAAATTTGACAATCAGAAATGTTTAAATTGCCTAAAACTACCTCCTGTCAAAATCTTTACTGAAAAAAATCAGGAGGTACTCAAATTTACCAATTTATATTACTGTAATTAAGTAGGTTACATAGTTGTTTTGATTATTACACTTGTATATGACAAAAAAAATTAAGTCAACTGCTTATAAACTGAATTTCAAAATGATTTCAGAAACAAAACAGTCTTTTTTGCACACAAACCTCATGCCAAATGTGTCGCTTCAGCTCATGTAAGCTATTCCTAACTCATCCAGCAGGTGGCGGTAAGCAAACCTGTTGAATTTCCGCTAAACAACCGAAGAAGAAGAAAATCATTTAAAAGAACCAATCACGTTCTGAGGCATGCGCAAGCAACTCAAATTTATTTTTTCGGCGGTGTTGAGTTTTCCAAGTAGGTAAGTCAGCAAAAGAAGGATAAAGGAAAAGCAAACATAAGAAATATTTACAATTTCACTTTGCATGCGTTACTTTATTTAACGATTCAGGGCTTCATTCGCTGGCGACGACGCTAACGCTTGTTTACTTTTTACCCCTCCCGGCTGTGACAAAGTAAGCTAACATGAACGTTACCCTGTCGAAACTTATTGGGCTGAGTGTTCAGATCAGCCGCAGTGATGGTGAGGTTATACGCCCTTTTTTTTCTTTTCTTTTGAATAATAAATGCACATCGCAAGCGTGACTGAATTGTTTTGTGTGCGTCAACCAGGTCGAGTCCATCCGGCGACCGTGAAGTCCGTTGATGCAGACAAGTCTACAGTCATGGTGGAGTGGATGGAGAGGAAGGCATTCCGTGGGAAAGAGGTCAGGGATTTCACTAAGATCACTAAAAAGAAAAGGATTAATAATAATCAGATGACTAATAAATATCTTCCCGGCCAGCTTCAAGTAAAACCATTTCTGGACCTCCTGCTAATCCCAGTGTGTGTAACTTTTGTTTTTAAAGAACCTAGGTTCAACTTTAAGGCATTTATAATACTACTGCACGGATTATATAGGAATTAAAGCTATTTTTACACATACAAATTATTAAACCTCAAGGACTCTAAAGCTCACTCATTAAAGTGAAATATGCAGAGATATACAAAGGTAAAGTTTATCTTTTATGCATGATTAGTTTATGCATTCAAACAGACTTCCAGATTTTTATTGAGATAATGGTTTTTCTGTGGGTGTGTTCATTTGTCTGTAGTGTTAGCAAAATGTCTCATAAATCAGTCTACGCATATTAATGAAACTTTCTAAAAAGTAAGATTGAATAACTTTTGGAGTCAACCCATTGAAGATGGGACCTCCACAGCTAAGCAATCTTACCAATAACCTTTTTTTTTTATTTGCGGATATTGAGACAAAATTTTGTGTGGTAGTAGTTGTGAGTCATTAACAATGCATACTATAAGCTCTATTGAATATAATGCCAAAGATTTAAGCAAAGATGAACTATTTGAGTCAACTGTGTGTGTTAGCAAAATATTTCATGAACCCCTGAACAGATTTTAGTGAAACTCTCAAAGTAATTATTGTCTGTACATCAAAACATAAGCAACACTTGGAATCAGCCCAATTCAAGATGGCTGCCACAGCTAATTGACCTTCACCCACACAAAAATGGATGTCACTTAGCCAATTTTACAAATCTTGAGCTAAACTTGTGTGGTAGTAGCTGAGAGTCAGCCCCAACACATCAAGCACTAACACGTCTTGGGATGTCTCACAATGTTTGTGAGATCGCACATAATGTCCGTTACAAGGTTTAACATAAGAAGTTTATTGTTCCTTCTCATCATAAGATTGCGTTAGTTTAAAACTTTGGCATAAAGAAAGATGGGAGATATGCATTCCTTTAAGGAATGCCGGGCCTTTAAATCTCAAATTATTTTGTCAGCGTTTGTCCAACTTTAGTATAGTTGAAAAGCAAAGCTGCTTAAAGAGTAAGAATCCTGTTTAAACTCCCTTTTTACATTTTTTTCCACAAGAAAGTTACAAAAAAAAAAGTAAGTTGTTTTGTCTGTTTTTTGTAGGTGGAAGTGAGTGATCTAGTCACTATAAACTCAGACCTTTTTGAGCTTGTAAATGCTTTCACCAACAAGGTCTCTGAGACAGCTGAGACCCCAGCTGATGATCTAGACAAGGTTAGTGTTACTCTATTTAACGCTGTGAAAGTAATTTACTGTTCAACAGGTTCAAATTACACTTCTATTTCTATTAGCTAAATGACAAAGGAAGTTTGTAAAGTTCCATCTTTCTTTTCTGCAGAAGTATGAGAGTCGATTGCGCTCATCCAGGATCCCTGCTCGGTCCGCCTGTATGTAAATCAAGTGATCAGTTTTTTCTTTTAGACTAACATGTTCAGAACTGTCACCTAATGCTTTGTTTTGTTCTAAAGCTGCTGTTCCAGCGAGCCCAAAAGTTGAAGAGTCAGGTTGGCAAGCTAAGCATGTTCCTTTCTTTGAAGAAAGCGAACAGTCACGTTTTTTTCAGGGGCTTAAATCGGCTTCGTCTGAATTTTACGGCTTTATTTCAATGCGACACTGGGGTGCAAATCAACACGTTGGATGTTGGGGAAATCTTCTGCATGCGTATTTGTCTAATGGGCTCGGTTGATTCAAAATCACTGAGAATCACAACTACTTTGGGCAACACAGTTGTACTGGCACTACATGGTCTATAAACTGTAGTGAGTTCTGTATCTGCAGAAAATCACTGAAGTGTTAACATTCTGCCATTCAAGATTTCTAATGAGATTTATTGTATCTTTAAATAGATAGATGTGCGTTTAGCTCCGGTCACTTGTTAAATGGAAGGCTACAGTCTTGAGCAGTGTCTCTACTTTTCTGCTTGCTTTTAGTTTCTGCTCGGTCTCGGCAGACTTGCTTGTTCCAGGCCTCTGCATCCATTGCAGCAACTGGTTCAAGCATATCGTCTTCAGGAAACACGGAGACGGTTCAACCTGATTTTGACCCGTCATCACTCCCCACAAGCTCTGGTTGGCACAAACTTTTTAAAGACTTATTTAAGAAAAAAAATGTTGAATATTTTCTATACCAAGTGAAGCAAACTCACGACACTGAATGAAAACTGAGCCCTTTCTACATGCTGTTTTTTCGTATTCAAAGAAAAGAATTTTGGATTTTTATGTCTTTTACATGTAAAATGTCGTTGTTCCAGTGGTTTCTTATTTCAGTAATTCAAATCATAGATAATTTTATAAATTCTCTACTTGTTTTTTTTTTTTTTCCCCCTCCTTACATAGCACTTTCTAACCGGCAGCGTCGAGGAAATGGTGCTATACCAGGACCATCTCTGCCTTTTGTTCATGATGCTAAAAAGGAAAATGAAACTGGGCCGATGCCTCCTCCGCCTTCAGCCAAAGGTTTTTTTAATCATTCCTACACTGATTTTAAATTTAAAAATCCTCAAGCTTTTGACGTTTAAGCATATTGGTACACAAAGCTCAACATGCTGGCATTACAAGTCTTGTAAGGTGTTTAAACTTAGTGTTTTTGATTTTGTAAATTTTTGAAACATGCTCATACTAATTATGTTTCAGGCAGAAGAAAATCGATGGCTGTCCAGGAAATGAACAAAGGCAACAAAAGACTGTCTAACGTGAAGTCCTTTGACATGACAACCAAGAAGGGGAAGGTTATATGTTTACATATTTTATTTATATTAATCACTGTGCTCCATTTTCTTCTTCTGAATCTTTAAGACATCCGCAAAATTACTTCTCAATCAATTTATTTACCATCTATTTAGTTCGCAGAAGCATCTCGACCAAACCAGAAGTTCTTTGAGATGATCCAGGATTACAGAGAGACTTTGGAAATTTCTCCGCTATCAACTACTGACCTGGTGAGTGTGTACACAGGGACCACGTTCCACGTATGAAGCTGTCTGACCAACACCTGCGTACAGAGCAAACCTTTTCATCTGCTTATGTTTCACTCTCGCAGATCGAACCTCAAAAGATCTGTGTGTGCGTTCGCAAGCGGCCTCTAAACAGGCAAGGTAGGCTAGAAATGCTTTAGCTACAGCAGCTTCTATAATGAGTCACATGAATATAACAGAGTAAAGGATAAAAATATATATGTAACTTGCCTATTTTGTTTATTTATGCATTTTAGAGATTAATAAGAAGGAGATAGATGTGGTGTCTGTACCTGGGAAAGGTACATTATTGGTCCATGAGCCAAAACACAAGGTGGACCTTACAAAGTATTTGGACAACCAGGTCTTCCACTTTGACTACTCCTTTGATGAAAACGTCACCAATGAACTGGTCTACAAGTAATTACTTTTGATTTATTTGTTATTAAAGCAATAAGATTTTTTTTCTTTTTATTATTATGCTTTAGTTTAAAAACATACTTTTTCTTACTACAGGAATGCAATTTAAATACACTCGCATGATCATGAAGTCTAATTTTATTTTGTTTCCCACAAACAGTAATACACACGTGTTCACCAGTCCTTTAATCAGTGAAAGTGTAGAACTTATCGTTTTTACACACTTAACATCATGTCTGATCTGTCTGGTGTTTATGATTTTAGGTTCACAGCTCAGCCCTTGGTGCAGTCTATTTATGAGGGTGGTATGGCAACTTGTTTTGCTTACGGACAGACAGGAAGTGGTAAGACCCATGTAAGTATCTGCTGACTCTGCAGGCCTGAATGTCCTGAAACTGAACTTTTTTTTCAGAATTTAATTGAACCTTTTTATTATTATTTTATAGACAATGGGAGGTGATTTCACAGGAAGGCATCAGAACAGTGCCAAAGGAATCTATGCCTTGGCAGGTGGGATTAGAAATTGAAGATGCTTAGAATTAATTAAATTTTGGTCTGTTCAAATTAAACATACATTTGACTTTTTAAAGTACTGAACCTACTTGGCTCTGTGTGAACTCTTCTTTGTGGCATGTGTCTGCCCTTTTTAGCCCAAGATGTTTTCACCTATCTCAAGCACAGGAAATATGCTCATCTGGATTTGTCCGTCTATGTCAGCTTCTTTGAGATTTACAATGGCAAGGTAAGAAAAAAAACTTTCCACTTGGAGTACTTTTTTTTTTTTTTTTTTTACAGAAAACAACAGCTTTTCCAAATTGGCCGTGTTGTAAAATCTACTTTTGGACTCAGGTGTATGACCTGCTGAACAAGAAGGCCAAGCTCCGGGTTTTGGAGGACGACCGACAGCAGGTTCAGGTGGTGGGACTCGAGGAGGTGTGTGTGTTCACAGCAGAAGACGTCATCAAGATCATACAGACTGGCAGTGCATGCAGGTACTTGTTTGTTAGGCTTACTAGATTACAGCTTCCTGTGATGTGCATTACGCTGAAAAAGATTTAAATCACATTTTATTTCTTTAAAAATGTTCTTCCAAAGAGCCAGTTGTTCTTGTAATCTTTTAAAGTGGTCTTGATCAATAGTTAAAGTTTCACTAACAAAGTGCCTAAAAATCAGATTTTGACATTTGTTTTTTTTTTTTTTTTATTTGTCCCTAAAATGCTTGTATGTGTAAACACAGCACTTGTGTTTAGGAGCTTTGTTTTTTTAAAATGTCTGAATCATAGTTAGGTTTCTTAACAGACACACAACTAAAAATTAAAATGATTTGAAAAAAAACAACTTTGAAAGATGTTCAGAAATCCTGAACTGATCAAATCCATTGGAAGCATACACAATGTGAAGTCTCTCCTTTTTTTTTTTTTTTGAAACAAATTTAGTGATTGAAGTGCC
>JAOXNZ010000092.1:12529005-12539346 GCA_028566095.1 Kryptolebias brasiliensis
ACTTTGTTGAGTGAGTCATTTATTTACCTTTAGACGTAGATGCAACTGCTTGTGTTTCCTGCCTTCACTGGCTGATCATACTGTTTGTTTGTTTCTGTTTGTTTTGTTTTTACCTTTTAGTGGTAATTATTTTCTTGCTCGTTTTATAAAATATTGAATATTGGGATTTGTTGGAAGTCGCTCCTCGTGTAGACAAACCACAGTATTTGTCTAAGTGGACAAAACATAATTTACAACTGAAACACAAATAAAGCTTTTTCCAGGAAGTGCATTTGAGACGTAGATTTGTCCCTAATAAAACCCATTAGGAGATAATACTGGGGAATGGACTGAGACGTTTTAGCATGGTTGTTGTCATTTGGCTCTGAAGCCCGAACCCTCCATTCTACTGCTACAATGAAGATGGGAATTACTAACCCTTTGAAAGCTATGTGTGATTTCCTGGTCCTGCAGCATTCACTTTATCCAAAGGAAACCTTGCAACATGTGTTCATTTTGCACCAAGGGCAACGCAGCACCCTTCTGCATCCCATGCTTGAAGGCCTCCAGGCAGTATTTGTTTATTGCATTGTCAGCAGTGATATAGGGGTTGCTGTGTTGAGGTCAGTGACAATGCCCACAGGCCTAAACAATAGCTAATTATTAATACATGTTCTGCCAAAACTGGTGATCTGAATTTTGCAGTTGAAATTGTTGCCACTCATAGCCCTTATATTCAGGATGAAAGACAACTCTCATATTTGTCATTGCTTTTTTTAAATATATAAAAAAAACAATGAAAACAAGCAGTTAATGAGAATCCTGGCCAAAAAAATGCACATAATTTTGGTAAATAAGGCCATTCTTTGAGCAGAAAAAAAGTATCATAGGAGGAAAAAAAGTGACTATAAAAGCATTATGCTTATTTGCCAATGCAATATAACTTGATGAAGAGAAAGTATTATTAAAAAAATATACTTCTCAAGACCATTTTTAAAATCTTTTCTCATACTTGACTGTTCAGTGTAAAAACTGTTTTAATTACAACAATGTCAAATTTTGCTTATTAAGCAACAATTTGTTTGTTTGTAAATACATTTCCTCAAATAGTTTTTACATAATTGAAGATGCACACTGTCATATTTGCCCACTAAGAAGTAATAGATATCAAGTTTAAGATATTTGTGTCAATTGTACTGAAATATTTTTATTATTTTTCTTCCTTGCAGGTTCCTAAGGCTCAGCCAGTTGCCTTGATCACCAGTCCAGAAGACTCACAGAATTATGAGGTGGCAAGGCAGTGTGTGGAGGAACTGGCCCTCTACCTCAAACCCCTCAGCAACACTCGAGGTACTTAAACTTTTTGTATATTATCTGCTGCTGTTGTAGTGGGACGTCAAAAAATTTGGAGGGTTTATTTTGTGGTGTTGCCAGAATATTGCATTGTACTAAAAAGAAATCAGCTTGCAGTGATTTAATTTGTCCGAATAGTATGTAGTAACTTTCCCCTTTAATTCCAGGTGTGGGTCTGAGCAGCACAACCCAAAGCATGCTGAGTCGACCCATGCAGAGGAAGCTGGTAACTCTGGTTCACTGCCAGCTGGTGGAAGAAGAGGGCCGTGTTAGAGCCATGAGGGCCGCTCGCTCTCTTGGTGAGCGAACTGTCACAGAACTCATCTTGCAACACCAGAATCCTCAGCAGCTCTCCTCCAATCTGTGGGCTGCTGTTCGTGCACGAGGTTGTCAGTTTCTTGGCCCAGGTATTTGTCACTTACCTGCAAAGTGAAACCACCACGCAGGCAGTCTATTTATTTTTGTTCAAATAATATTGCTGAGGCTTTTTTTATTAATAGCTGTTGTTCAGTATGTTGATCATTGCATTTTGTCTTCTCCCAGCAATGCAGGAGGAAGCTCTAAAGTTGGTCCTTCTTGCTTTAGAAGATGGCTCTGCTTTATCCAGGAAGGTGTTAGTTCTCTTTGTAGTCCAGAGGCTTGAACCACGCTTCCCTCAGGCCTCTAAAACAAGCATAGGCCATGTGGTACAGCTCCTTTATAGGGCTTCCTGCTTCAAGGTATGGCTGTGACTGACAATAAGGAGTAATTAAGTTTGATATTTGTTACAATGAGTTTACCCAAAACGTGCAGCTTTGTCAGTGCATTATTTACAAGTCCCTCTTCTGTGATGTTTTAGGTTACCAAACGTGATGAAGATTCATCTCTGATGCAACTGAAAGAAGAGTTTCGTACTTATGAAGCGCTGCGACGTGAGCATGACTCTCAGATTGTTCAGATTGCCATGGAGGGTGGATTGCGCATTGCCCCTGACCAATGGTCCTCTCTGTTGTATGGAGATCAGTCTCACAAGTCACACATGCAGTCTATCATAGATAAGGTATTCAGTATAGTTCCACAGAGAAATATTTATTAGCTTCAACATCAAAAAACATTTCTGCTTATCTGGGTTTTTTAAATCTATTTTCTGTACTTCCCACATAGCTGCAGACTCCAGCATCTTTTGCTCAAAGTGTCCAGGAGCTGACAATTGCATTGCAGAGGACTGGAGACCCTGCCAACCTCAACAGGCTGCGCCCCCACTTAGAACTACTGGCAAACATTGATCCCAGTCCTGGTAAGAAACATGTATACTTACAATGTTGTAAGAAGAAAAACAGTTATTTGTAATTACAGGTGTTAATCTAGGTTATGACCTTAGAATTGTTTTTCTATTTTTTTCCCCCCTCATACATATTTTTTTCTCTGTATGTAGATGCTCCTCCTCCTACATGGGAGCAGCTTGAAAAGGGGTTGGTGGCAGTGAAAACAGTGGTACATGGCCTGGTGGATTTCATCCAGAACCACAGCAAGAAAGGAGCGGATCCTCAACAAGTAAGTTTAAAAGGCTTCTAAAAATATACTATTTTGATACTTGGTGGCTCAACTTGAAAAATCAGATTGAATGAAAACATGAAAAACTTTTCACAATAACTTTGCATTGATTTTGAACTATTGATTTTCTTAAAATTATTTTGCAAATTACAAATCAGTGCACCCAAACTATTTTTTATGTAACAACATAGCCCAGCAGGGTTATTAAACAGATTTTAACAACATTAGATAGAATGTGGCCCCTAGACAATCCTACTACATGGTGCTGTCCATCACTCTCATAGGCATGTCTAAATGAAGGTATAATAAACATTAAGGTAGAAGGAACATTTATGTAAGTGACCAAAAGTTGAAACAACTTAATGTTTTTTTGTAGAGATTGATAAAGTTATTGCAGAACTCATGACTGAAAAGAGCATTAGACAGATGTTTTTGCATTTTTCCATGAAACTTCCATTTCTAAATTGGGTTTTGCTTAAATACAAAAAGTTCAGCTTTCTTACTTTGTTTGTGTTCTTTTATTTATTTATTTTCTTCCACTAGCCTCCTCAACACAGCAAATACAAGACATACATGTGTCGTGACATGAAGCAGAAAGGAGGATGTCCTCGTGGAGCCAGCTGCACTTTTGCCCACTCTCAGGAAGAATTGGAAAAGTGGGTCTGACATCAACATGCAATATTAAATATTTAGCTGTGTCATTGACTCACTATGCACCATCACGTTTGTGTTTATTTCTAACGCATTCTGTTTCTGTCAGGTATCGTAAGATGAACAAGCGTGCAATAACGCGCTCAGGGGGGCTTTTACCAGATGATAACCTTCCTATTGATGTAGCAGTGAGCCGAAAGATTTCAACTGTCGTCAATGGCAGCGGCGCACCAAATTTGCCCCAACTAGTTGCTCGAGGCACTGACGCAGTTTCCTATGAGATCATTCGTAAACCTGTGAAGCTTGATGGAGGAAGTTCAAGTGTTCCAGGATCACCACCTGACGTGTGAGTGTGGTGTTTTCTGGAAATATTTTTAGCTGGCAGCTGTAGATAAGAGGACAGTGTAAAAAAAATAAAAACACATTTTATCACTGGTGGAATCTTTTCAGTGAGTTTTTTTGTAGAACAAGATAAAAAATTTAAATTTGAAATACAGAAATGTATTTGACATGCCTTATTCCTGCAGCCTGGACCCCATGTCCAAACCTGGGATGCCTCTGGCACATCATTCAATGGCTCACCCAAGGATGCCAACAGATCACATATCAGGAGTGAAGCATTTGCCTGTGGTAGCCAGGGGTTCTCCAGTGTATCCCCAACCACAACTCCCTGATATATGCTATGAAACTCGTCCCCCACCTGCCTCTCAGTATGAACCCCCTCAGTACCAAACAGGTAGGAATCAAGTAAACTGAATATTGTTACATACCGTTTTAGTGTTATATGAAAAAAAAAAAAAACTAGTTTTTCTTAGATATACTTTTCTGCCCAGGAGTTCTCTTTAAAGTTGAGAGAACGTAGACACAGTAGAGAGAACACCTAGTGTGCTATCATTGGCTTTTTGCTGCTCACCTACTACTTTGAGGTTGAAACCCTAAGACTTGCTGAAACAAGAGAAATATAGCCTTTTTGCAGTGTAGTTAATCTATTTATTGTCATATGGAGTAAAAAAAAAAAAGGTAACTTATTGGAACAGAAGAAACAGGAATCCTTTTTTTTGTGTGACTAAAAATTAGTTGTTGTACAGCAGAATTTTACTTGATCCCTAAATATATTTTTTACTTAATTTTGAACTTTACATTTATTTCCCAGGTTACACCTACCAACAGGCACCACAATATGTTCCTCGAGATCCATACATTCGTAACCCTCTTCCTCCGAGTGAGTCAGGACCCCCCTACCATGACCCTTATGCTGGCTATGGTCATCCAGAGCGAGCCTACCCAGCCCCTCATGCTGGCCCACCTTTTTCCTATCCTCACCCACCTCACTATGACAGAGGTCGCCCTGGAACCTACAGCTGCCCACCACCCCCACCTGTGAAAATGAGTCCAGCACCTCTGGATGTTCCCCCACCATCAGCAGGGCAGGCTAACTCAATGTACCACCCAGAGCCTAGTGTCCGGGATCGATACACACCAGATGTCTACTATCCACCAGGCACCCAGCCTCCACCTATGAGGACTTATGTCAGGGTAAGGCTATGTTAAGTCTCTTCATTATCTTTTTAGGTCTTTGTGGGATTCTGGAAGATGGAACTGTACAGTTCATAACTGATGTTTTTGTTTATATCTTAGGGTTCGACATACAGTGGTCCACAGCACAGCCTGGACTACCTGCATCGACGTCGGCAGGAGTTGATATCACAGCTGGAGGAAAGGAAGGTGATCTCCCCTCCACCATTTGCTGCCTCCCCCACTCTTTCGCATCCCTTCCCCACTGATTACCCAACTGAGGTAAGCACAAAAATCAATTTGTTCCATGCACATTAGGCAGTAATGTTGTCCACATTCACTGTAATTGTAGCACTCTAAATTTTTTTTTAATCTTTTCTTGAATCTGTTTTCTTGTCTGCAGTATGGGGATGAGAGCTCCAAAAATATGGTGAAATGCAGAGAACCAGACTATACAGGGCAGTACTCCCCCTGGTCTTGTGAAACTATTGGCTCATATATTGGCACAAAGGATGCCAAACCCAAAGATGTAATTGTTCCTGGTACCATGGAGATGATGGTAAGTTAATCATAAGTTTGTGATTTCTGTTTTAGACACCAGGGATAGAAAGTGTGGCATATTCTTAGATAAATGATTAGGCTTAACACATTTTATTCAGTTTACAGTTTTGGACTAAATAATCTTTTTACAAGTCAGTATTCTATTTGACTTTGTTTTATCAAGGCTGTTTTTTTACTTTTAAAAATAGTCGTTTTGATATAATAAACAAGAAAAGGGCATGTTTCTTACTCTATTTGTAATAAAATCTCATTTTTGTGTCATCTTCTCTTCTTCTGTAAGAATGTGGAGGCTAAAGGTCTGAGGGAACCATCGCTGGAGGCTCCTCGGAGGAGTGCAGAAGTAAAGGATGATGACCCTATTATACCGTTTGGTCCCCAGCCCACTGTGTCACGCTTTGGTGCCATCTCCCGCACTTCGAAGACAGGCTATCAGACTACTGGCCCTGTGCAAGCTATGGCCTCCACTCCCCAGAACCCCAACTCTAAACACATGGCCATGCCAGGTATGAAACGGTGCAGTAAGTGTAATGACTAATGAACATTTGAACTGCAGCTTTCATTATCAACTCCTGCTAATCTTTGCAACATTATTAATGTATTTACTCTGTTATGAACACATTGCTGTTTTCCGTCTCGTCACCTTGCCTCTAGCAGAATACTCATACGGAAGTCATGGAGGTTGGGGTGGAGCTTCATACCCTGCCCCTCCAACTGCCTCCTCCTCTCAGGGACACTTTATTGATCGGTGAGTCCTATATTTTATTTGTTTATTTGTTGTTAGTATTGATTTTTAACTTAATAACATCATCCATTCATTCATTCATTACCTGCTTTTCTGTGCAGGGTCGCGGGGAGCTGGTGCCTATCTCCAGCGACCCTGGACACAATTATTATTGTCATGATTATACTAATTAGGCATTTGTGGCATTTTAAATATAGGTTTAAAATTAGGTTTGTGACCTAAAATTGTTGTGAAACAAATCTAACTGTATTTTGTTCTCTCAGCCTGCCCATGGCAGCCCCAGATAGAGAACAGTTAAAGATTGAGCTGCAGCAGGTCAACCAGCAGATCACTCAGCAGACCCAGATGCACAACATGGAGGTGTGTATGACTTTGAAACTAAAGTCTGTAAAGTATGTTTTTTTTATTCATCTTTTTCTGATTTTGGATCACCAAATGGAGTTAAATTATCTTTACAGAGACAAACTTGCCTTATATCTCCTATTGTTTTCCTGAATATTGCCCAACATTTCCAGTCTGCACACTTAACGCTCCTCACTTGCTGTCTGAATATTGCAGGCTACCAGTAACTCTTTACTCCTGCAGAGGGAAGCTAGTGCATTGGCAAGTCAGACTGTGCAAACCAGCCAGAGCCAGTCAGCTGTGGCCCCACAGCAGCAACAGCCTAAGTGGCCAGCAGGGGGTGCAAGCGCACCGGTTGTCTCTAGTGAACAGCTAAGCTTGGAGCTCCACCAGGTGGAGAGAGAAATTGGCAAGAGGACTCGTGAGATGGCTTTGGTATGGCAGTTCGTTTTGACCATCATTAGATGTTTTAATAGTTCAGTCATTTATCTTGATTTAAGTTATGATTAACTTGCCTTGTTGTTTTGTTCATTTACAAAGCAGGAAAACCAAGTAGCCCATGATGTTCAGCAGTACAAGATGAAGCCTGCAGAGAATGGACAACCAGAGCACCAGACTCAGCTGGAAGAAATCTCCTTAGCCCTTGGGTAAGTACGAGCACACCTAAACTTTAAAGAAAACATATTACCCCATATCTTTAACAAAGTGGAGTTATTTTCTGATCTCTAAATGCAGTTATTTTGACATGCTTTGATTAAAGAAAAACAGCATATAAAGTACAAAAACACATTTCCAAAAAAAGAGCCAAGTTTAGATCTGCCTTTTTGTTTTTGGAGTGGAATTAACTTCTGCTCAGTTCACATTCCATTCAATCTTTTTGGGGCTGAATGTCAGAAGATTGAGATCAAGAATTGATTAGAGATAAAAGTTGGAAGGATGAATAACTTTACTCTGAAAAAGTTCAACTTTGAAGAGGATTGGGATATTACAAACCTAGCTCAAATTCTCTTTTCACGTCCCCTTTAATACATTTGTTTTGTTTGAATAATCCTTTAATGCTTGACCCCTTCCTATTATTTCTTGTTCTTATTTGGTTATGTTTTTTCTTCTGTTCCTGATTCAGTGAGGTGTCCAACGGCTCCAGCAGTCTGCAGGAAAGTGCAGTGGGTGGGTCCATGCTGTCACTGACAACCAAGGCGTCTGCATTGAGCTTGTGTTCTGATTCAGGTGCCACTGGGTCAGAGATGCAAAAGAATGGCGTTGTCCATTCCTGCTCTTAGGAAGTACACATATACACATTTTATACACCCACTACACACACACACATACACACAAGGCGCTCAGTTGAAAAGCATGCACAGTCACCAATACACCAATTCTATTTAGAAGATGAGCAGTATCTGCCGTGATGAATTTTCTTTCTTTTTGTTCTGTGAATGAGCTTTTTTTTTAATGACTTTCCTTGCCTGGAAACCAGAGCATATGTTAAAATTTTTTTGTGCATGTTCCTATTTCTTAATTTGTCTTTGTTTTGTTTTTTTGTACTGGGATTTAATTAACAAGGCTCACAATGGATACATCAGGAAGAAAAAATGGTGGTGATGTTGACAATGTTATTTTACATCGACTCAAACTAGACAGAGTTCCATTTTCAATTGGGAGCAGTAGAGGCAAATATAGATTCTCCCTTTTTAAGTTTTTGGTTTAGTTGTAGACTCATACATGTAAACGAACGGTTAGATACAAATGTGCACATATGAAGCACAGCCGCAACACACACTCTTTGAGGCTTGTGATTTGTGGCTGTGTTTTAGGAAAGAGCGTGGTACTCACCCCCAAAATCTTAACGAAAAGTTGCCCAGATCTAGATGCCTGAGGAGGGAAACACAGCTCAAATTCCACCTGAAATCAGCCAAAATAAACATGTGAAGTGTTTTACAAATAAAGTGTTGCACCCCATGCATTTCCTTGTCAGCCACAGGAAGTATAATTTTTATTATCGCATTTTATGAACACATGTCTGTTTCATACTTGAAAGCAGTATATATTTAATTAAAGCATTCTGTTTTAAAGATTGCAACAACTTTTTTTTTTAATACAGAGACCTTTGTTTTTTTATAAGGGAATATTAGGTGCTTCTCTTGGTTGTGGTATGACCTTCAGGTGGTTTTGGTTCAGCTGCCTTTTGCGCTCCTGAGTACATTTAGCTCCAGCCAGTTGTGAATTTTTACAATTGCCTCAAAAGTACTTTTTGAGGGACTGCGCAATACCAGGCTGACAGTACATCTTTGCGCTTTAGGAGTCATGTGAATGAGTATTAACTTTACATCAGGGCAAAAAACAAACAAAAAAAAAAAGCTTTTCCCTCATCAGAGCTTCTAATCTGGCCACACAAAGGCCTCCCCATTGGGATTATCTTGTCATTTGTTCTCATAACTTCTATGAAGTTGCTTTCCCTTGTGGTGTTTTTTTTTTTTCTTCTTCTTTTTTGTTAAAATTTGATTGTTTTTGTGCTTTACATTGTTATGTTTTTGGGTGGTGTTGCTTACCTTGTGAAAGCTTTATAAAACGTCACTGAGAATGCGTCATTCTTTCTGTTCTGGAAAAAAAAAAAAAAAAACAAACTCCCCCTAGCTTTACATTTACCATTAAAAGCTGACTGTGGTTTCAGTTTTTGCTGCACAGTACATTTGAAATCGTGTTTACAGCTTAAAACAGCAGTGCGAGCTCCTAAGACTTGAACAAAAATCATCAAAACCTGCTGTTCTGACATCGTTTTTGATAGGTTTGTTTAAATTGTACTGAATGTATTTATGAAGACTGGCAGAAAAGTAAATTTGATCCGTTTTGTTATTCTGTGTAACACACTGTCTTCATCACCATCATTACTATTATAGCTCTCTTCATTATATAAATTGTTTACCTCTGATGCTCAGCAACTCTTTGCCTTCAGTTAGAAGAATTGACAACAGTTTCAAAGCGTCACTCACAGTGGGTTCTCGTGCTTGAACGGTTAAAGGATAAAGACTCTCTGGGTCAAAATTAATTCATTGTTGAGCCTTCATTTTGGTCAGACAAGGTATACTGAAAAAAGTACACTTTGACAAATCCCTGATTACTGATAAGTTAAATAGATACAAATACTTTTGTGTCTGACATCCACTTTGGGGTTTAATGAGCACCTCTTCCAATTTATTGCCACCATATTAGTTCTTTTTTTTTTTTTTTACTGTTTTTGTGCATGTTTCCAACCACACTTAAAGCCTCAGGCTGCTCTTTGCTACATTTCTTGTTTAGGTACACAGCTCACTTATACATATGAGTATGTATACATACATTAATATACTAAAGCACTATTAATGTGCCACCTTTTACTCTACTTGCTCAGCATTTATATTAAATGATCTCTACTTAGAATCAGCAAAATGTTTTTGTTTTCTTTTTTCTGTCCACTGGTTGCCAACACAGACTTTATCCTTTCCCAGACGAAGGACCTCTGTGTGCATTGATGTGTGTTCACTTAAATCTTTTGTGTTCAAACAAAGATGTTCTTTATAGATTATGCTTCCGAAGAAGACAAAATCTGTAATTTTGAAAAATTTATATGGAGATGTTTTGTGTGTGTGCTAGATTGTATTGTAGGTAATGTACCCTGAGTTATGTTC
>JAOXNZ010000092.1:12564583-12575279 GCA_028566095.1 Kryptolebias brasiliensis
TCTCGCACAGTGACTGCTGGAGATAGGCACCGGCTCCCCGCGACCCAGAATGGAGAAGCGGTTAAAGAAAATGGATGTTTAAGTTGCAATTTACCCTAGTTCACCAAAGGTTTCTCTGGAAATCCTTGGTTTTCTAACCCAATTTTTCTCCGTTTAACTCTAAGCCTTAAAATGGTTCTGCTCATTTACTGTACATGATCATGACTATGATAGTCTAACTTGAATAAAGTAACTGAATCAAGTTTATTTTGAGATGATACATCTGTCTATAATGCATGTATCCGTGTCCATGTTTAGTTATGGGTTCATGTAAAATTTATTTTATTCTCATAAAGAATCCTCCTTTAGGTTCTTTGTTTGTTACAACAAACTCCATCATGCTGTGTGTGCCATTAAAATTTGTGTACTGTGTTGGTAGTCTTCTCAATGACCATATGGACACTATTAAACAGTGTGGTGTGATACACAGTCTGAGCCCTTGTTTGCACAGTTAGTAGTGGGCAAAAGATTTTTGCAAGCATCAATAGATGCAAATTTTGAAGGGTTGCTAAGTTTAGAAGTATGCCTTTAGCCTGCAGAATATATAAGCTATAGAGCTCTCATTTCATTAAGTGTGCGCATTTGCTGAGCAGTAATCAAGATTTATATCCTATTTTCTTTACAATTTTCAAGTTTGTATCTGCTTTTAGTTTAAAGCACTTTTAATACATAGACAATACAAATGATGCACATAAAAAAATGTCAGAAGAGTTTATAATGAAAAAACAAAATTTTTAAAGTAGGATGCCAACATGCAGAAAATTCTACAGACAGCAACCATCTGGAGAGCCAAAGAGGTTAACTGTGCAAACAGAAAAACAGACAACTTTTTACAAAACCAGCCACAGATATTGATGTTTACAGCATCAAACTGCATTGAAAACACAGTATGGCTAAAAAAACAAGACTGCTTTGTATACAAAGCAACTTAAATCATCAAATGTGTGCAAGTACCATTAAGGAGAAAATAATAATAAAAAGAAGACAAAGTAATACAAATTGTAAACGTGTATGTGAATTGTTTTACCCTACTACAATATGCAAGTTTTATTAATGCCTAGGGTATAGAACATGTAAAATTTCTAAATATATCTGCAGTGATAATACTGTATAATGCATCATTGTTAGTCACCAGATATTAAACAAGAATGCCCTTTTTATTCATATGTTTTGTAATAGATTTTTCCTCTCATTCAGAATGCTCCACTTGTGTGCAGCTTTGCTGTTTGTGCTTCCAAACAACTGAGTCATCCTCATACTCGGCCTTACACTTTTACTGTTTTAAACGGTTTATTTGCGTGACATGACACTGTGGCAAAATTTAATGCTACCATTTTTTTTTCTGATAAAGCACAATGTACAAATAAAGAGTATCAACGTAAAAGAAATGAGGGACCTCTTCTGTCATCTAATGTGTTTGTTTGTAGATGAGTGAGGAGATGTGACTCTGAAGTTGTTGATAATAGAAGTTTGGAACTTTGGTACCTGATGCCTGATGAAAAAGCTGACTGCTTGGGAACGAGCGAATGAGGGCTATGTAGTTCCAGTTCATTCATCAGAATATTTTAAATATCTAAAAACCATTTAAAATGAAAAAAACAAACAAACAAAAAAAAAAAATTCACACGACTGTCAGATGTCAGATTCTGTCGTTGCCAGAAGGTGTTTTATCAAAAAGAAACAGGCTCTCTTCAATATCTGAAATATATTCCAAACTTTTAGATACTAATTTAAGTGACTATTACCATCACAAAATGCATTATACAGTATAATTAAGTTGGAAACAAAGCTGGTATCAACTTACAAGGTGAGCATTTAACCTCACTGCTGTTGGCATATTTAGCAAGGTGAAGTGACTGATGGCTTGTCTAGCATCTTTCTACTGTGACATTAAAGACAGACATGAGTTTGCTTAATCGCAGATAGGTTATGTCTTTTTTGGACAAAGTCTGGTTAGAACATTATGTTGAACAATCAATAGATATCACAGTAACACCCATGTATGAAAAAACTGTAGCTAATGTATGACACTGCATAATTAGACTAATTAAATAAAACATTTGGTATAGATGACACTTTTATTATTTAGTTTTATCTTTTCAGTTTGTCTTTTCTTAACTATCATTATGACTCCTTAAAGGTTTTATTTTTCAATTAATGTGCATGATTGATTCGATTTTAGGGATCTAAGTGGAAAATGAGTCACAGTGCAGTGATTCTTCTTAACAGTATTCAACATTAATGACACATAACAGCTCTTTAGTTTATTTGGCCATCTGAAGACAGGTTATCTTTAATTTGTATTCTTCTTCTTTTACTGAAATGAGAGCAGACAAACATATTTCTCAGTCTGATTTGTTTTCTTCAAACCACATTTTTGATTGGAAATGATAAATTCAGATTTATCTTTACTCTGGCAAGCTCTGAACTGAGCTTTGCTAAAGACTTTTTTTCTTCCTTTACCCATTTGTTTTGGCTCTTTGCATGCAGTGACTGGTTCTGCAGTGGGACAGTACAGGGAGCTGAATATACAGCACCATCACTATGACTCTGGATTGGATGCCAGCTCCCCCCTGCTCATCGCCCCCTGTCCCCCCACACAATCTCTCTCTCTCTCTCTCTCTCTCTCTCTCTCTCACTCTCTAATCCTATTTGACCTCTTCTTATTTGCATAGCTGCTGCTATTGAAGCGTTTCGCTGACTTGATGTGTTCCTAAATGCACATTATCAACAGCTGGGGCATGTTCCCAAGGTATTCTGTGATTTATAATCTGTACAAAAACACAGTAAAGTACAGCAAAGTGCTAAAAACAACTTGAATTGGCTTGTAGCTTAACCCCCCAAACAACAACAACAAACAAGCAACAAAAAACATTGTGTTTGCCTTCAAATTCAAGTTATTGCTTTCTGTTTTCAGGAACTCTTGTTTTCTGTACCAATGTCCTTTCCTGGCAACTTATTCTGAGTCTAATCTTTATGCTTATTTTTAGTCTTTGTTTCTGAGTATTTAATGTTATACCTCCCTCTTGTGGTCAAATTGACACATTGTCCTGTTTTCAGTCCTGCTTGTCATCCTGGACCAAAATACATTAGAATAACTTGAACCCTGGCTTTCAATCATGACTCACAACTGAAAAAAGCACTTTAGATGTTAGTTAATGCTCACGTTTCATGTTTTACGGTTGCTAAAACTCAATGAATGCGTATTCATTCTAAAAACACTCAATTAAATGCTTCTGTACAAGTTGAGGCATACTTCACTAGGTCACGTTTTGCAGAATGATCAAGGATAAATGCTAACTTTAGATGTTAGAAGTGCTAATTCTGGTAAAGCAAAACGTTGTATTTTTTGTTGTTTTATACAATTGTTTTGTCTGCTTGATTTCCATATAATTTAATGTGATGAAATATTGACCAAGTTTGTTTAAAAAGGCTGCAACAAATGATGTTTCTCGACCGGCTGCACAACATAGTGCTGGTTTTCCCTTGAAGGACGGCGAAGTGGTCGCTGCAGTGACTGAACCCTAAACTTTGTTAAGACCCAGAGGAAACATCACATGGTTGACTTTAAAGCATCAGGCTGCAGCTGACGCAGCCTTTGCGTTTTCCGCTGCTTTCCAATTGATTTGTGGGGAAAGAGGAAACAAAAGCTCTCGGGGTCCAACATCTGTGTCGCTTCAACTGTCAGCTCCGCATTACCTCACTCGTGGCCGGCCTGCCACTTTACCCCTGCAGTTTAACTTTGGCGTGCTCCCTTTCCTTTCTCCCTCCCTCCCTCCTTCCCTCCTTCCTTCCTCCACAATCTCTCTCTTCTCCTCTCCCTTCTCCCTGAAAGACGCGGAGGCAGGCGGTGCACAAGTAAAAAGAGCACATTGTAACGTCCTTGCGTAACGGAAGAGGAGTGTGTGAGCCGCGAATGACCGTGTACGGGAGGAGGATAAGATAGGACCGGAATAAGAGAGAAGAAGAAGAAGAAGAGAGAGGAGGGGGGTGTCTCTCAAGATGCCTCGTTTTAGCGTAATTTGTCCCGCAGACTGTGCCCTTCTGGCGTTTTGAGGGCTGCCGAGAGCCTACAGAGAGAGAGGCGATGCTGCCTGACCCTGCTGTGTTGTGATATAAAACGCTGTCCGATTGTTTGGATTGAGGAAAGGCTCCCCTACCAACCCAAATCAATGAGGATTCTGAGGCCATTCCTTCAGAAAGGAGCGCATATGCTGCAGTGTTTCTGTGGACAACGATCGAAGTCGACCACTATCACCGACGGTGAGAGACAAACACAGCTTCAACAGCTTGCCTTTTGCTTTCTGCATGCTTTCTCTCCTGAGTGATAGAACAAAAACGGAGGCAGGGTTACATTCAACACTTTAGCATCTTCCGAGTCTGCAGTGTCTCCTCGCATCTGTCCCGAGTTTTGCGTGCAGGCTGCAGCCCGTTCGCCGCCGCAGACAGCTGCTGGCACAACACCGAGCTACTCCTGAGAGGACAGAGCTCTGGATAGCTTTATCCGACCCCGAGCCATATTAGCTAAAAAAGAGCCCAGTGCTGCCAATAACTAGACAATGCAGGAATCAAAGTAATTAAACTTCAGAGGGGGCCCCGGAATTACTCCTTGAGGGCCCCAAACAAGCAGCTCCGGTTCAGCACCATGGATAGCGCATCAGCAGACGCACTCCAGGGCAAGTGGCTCAAACTTTTCATAGCGGGGTTCGTTCAAAAGGGCTTATATATCTAACTTAATTAACTGATCATTTTGGAATTCTTAGGTTAGGGTAATGTAAACATCCTAATCATCTAAATGCACCTACAGTTGTTGGCTAATAGTTGGAAAAATAATCCCTCTTTCTGTGTGAATCCAGTTGGATTTCTCAAAAACTCTTGAAAAGCCCCCAAACTTCACTTTGGTCTTCAATTTACATGAAAAAATTAGTAAAATAAGCTTATCTCTTTAACTTGGAATTAAAACACTTGCTTTGAGCAGGACTTGCAGGGAAACCGTAGGCTACACTTTACTCCAGATGAAGTAAGAAGTGATATCCACGTGCACACACAGACCTGTACACACCACTTACCTGTGTTTGGCAATAAGCCTGAGATCCCTCCCATGTCCTCTAGTTATCTCCTAGGCACTTCGCTGCATTGCTACAGTACACTCATGACATAACTCCACTTTTTTCAAAGGCATGAAAGAAAGTGCTCCATGTTAGCAGAGCAAAACAGAAAGCTGTTCTACTGAGAGGCAGATGCAACACCTTCTCCTGCCTCCTTTTGCCACGTGAAGCATCTCAGCTCGCAAATTCAGGTCAGACAATTAGAAACTCCATTAAGCACAGCTGATTCCTCAGAGGTAGTTGGACCAAAAGCAGCACGCACACTGGGATCTGTTGGACTCGGACTATATAGTCCATTCTTGTCCTTTTCCTGCCTCTCTGCTCACTGTTACATGAACCCCATGACCTCAGACAGAACTTCATGAGTCAGCTCAGCGGCATTCATTCATTTTATAAACTTGACGAGTTGTTTAAGTTCAATCTTTGATTTATTAAGAATTCCAAAAAAGCTAACAGATACATTACACACTGTAGCCAAATCAAGGTTTTAAAAATGTATATATGATGCATGATTGTCCTGCTAAGAGTTATACTACTACTCTGTGAACCCTTTTTAAATTGCAGAGTAATTGTTTGGGAAAACAGAACAGGACTACAGACCTAACTTTTAGGTCTGTAGTTAGGAGGAAGGATCCTCAACATATACTCTCTACTGACTGATAATTTACTGCTCTAGTATACTTTTGCCCACAGATAATCATGATAAGCAGGAGGAACAAAACATGTTTTGTTCTGCAAATTCAGTTGAGAATGTTTTTGTGAATGGCTCTGGCATAAATGTTTGCACCTGCATGGTTTCCTTTGCAGTGTCAGCTTTACGCCTGGATTTTTCTTCTTTAAAGTTATTCCTAAAGATGTCCAGTCACTGAAACATTTTCTGGGAAAGAATTCAAATAGACTTTATTATACACCCTAAGAAATGAAATGCTAGGGATCTTAACTTAGTCATGTCAACTGGTTTCACTAAATCTTGTTGTTTAAAGTTAACATGTAATAAAATGTTGAACTTTTATCATCATCAAATAGTTCACAGATGACAATGGATTTAAAAGACACGTGTGTCTCTCAAAAACAACCCAAAGCAAAATAGCTCAAAATCTGTTAAAAACAGCCCATCGTTATGAGTAATCCACATCTCCAAGTAGGGAAGCTCCTTAGGACAACATTATTCAGTAAAAGGAGCACTATGTGGTACATTTTAAGCAATATGATTAAGTTGGATTTAATTAGCAGTGTTTAGTTAATTAGCGCAATATTGCTTAAATACAAAAAAAGACCCAAAAAACAACCTTGCTTACTTTGACTGATAAAATTATCTTAAAATGTAACAAAGTGTTGTTGAGTGATTGTTCACTTGGGCCCAAGAGTTCAGAGCAGCATTTGACAGGCAGGCAGGCCTAAACCAAAAATGTATTTAAAGAAGGGAATGAAAACCAGGAGATACAAGTAATAAAAACCAAGACTGAACAGGGAAGTTACATAAAATGATCTGACACTGAATATGATCCTTCCAGAAGTTTAAGTACTAGGAAGGTGACTGCTGAATGCGGACAGGTGGGAATGTAGCTGAAAACAAGGATCATTGAGGAAAACATTGGCTGAGAACATGGGAAACAAACCCTAAACCTGCCAGGCTGGACTGGTAACAGAAATACAGAATAACGTAGAAACAAAAGAAACACTGGCAGGACAAACAAGGTCACTGAAAACAGATACATAAACTGAAACAGGGATTTACAGAATTAAACCAAGAAAACAAACCCAAACACCCCAAACAAAAAGACAAAAAACAACAAAAAACTCAAAAATGTGACAAAATATATTAAATTCTACTTTAAAAACTGCATAAATTACATATCTGAATTTCAATTTTTAGAGTGTTATATCTACTGTATATAACTCTTAAACAAGCAAACAGACAAAAAACTTACAAATGTTATGTGGATTAACAACAGTTCCCATGCTGACATACTGGCTTAGCTGCTTGCTTGTACTGTCAGTACTGACATAAGTACAGGTTTTAGTTGGAAGGCCAGAACTGCCTTGGTGGGCAGGAAAACAGAGAAACATCAATTGATAAATGTCCTTGTCCATCAAATGTTGTCCTTGTTTCTCACTGCTGTGCTTTGTAGATGTTTCGTTTGATTTTTCACTCTTTAAAAAAACATTAATTCAGTTTTATTTGGGGTAAAGTTGTATTTCTTTGAGGGATTTGAGAGGCACAATGAAGGCTGGTTTGTGTCTTTTCTGCTCACAAAAATTTACTTGCAGTTTTTGCTGCAAATAAAATATGAAAATAACTCTGTTTAGTTCACCCATACATCTTAAACTCCATGATTTAAAAGTATAAACTGATCTTATTTATATGACCATTTATGCTGATAACTGAAGTGGTCAGTCTGAGCCACAGAATCTCTTTTATTCCTTCACATTTCGACTCTTCACCTCCTCCAGACTTGGCAGGGTAGCCGAGTAAACACTACACTATGAAATCTCGCTCTGGCTATTGTGAGTCAACAAATCTGTGAGCTATCTCAAGGACACCAAGCAGTGAGAAACTTCTGTGTGGAAACTTCCATTTATTTTGTTTCTCTCGTCCCCCCCACCTGCAGTTCCTTTACTCACCACAAGATGGCAGCAGACACAAAGAACCAACTCCAGTTGTTGGCAGGACCACAGACTCTGAGGCTTTAGTTTATTTCATCTCATTCATTCCTCATAAATTTTTATGCTGCAGTGTTACATGTCTAGTTAAGAAGATTTGATTGTGTAATCATTTCAAGAAATAAAAAACAGAGCCCTTGGTTTACACTTTTATTCTTCCTTAATTTACATTATGTTTTTTAAACCAAAAAAGGCCCACTGAGGAACAGTTGTTTTGTTCACATTGATTTAACTGCATGAACCAGCCTTGTTTATCAAACCTTTCTGAGTGACAATTAAAAATTGTTTATATTATCTGCACTGAACCTTCTTGCAGTGGTGTTTTATTGCTTTGCAAGTATATCTCTGCTGGAATAAAGAGAATGCTAATTATCTCTGGTAGAATGAGGAAGCTTAGCAGATTCCCCATTACGGAGCACTTTATCTTTTCATGACAAAGATTTATGTCCATGTCTGTTGCTCTCAATTACTTCAAAGTCCTGTTCCCTGTTTCCCAGATATTCCCCCACACTCTGCACCCCAGCCTAACTTTATCTAAGACGTGTACAGTAAATCATACTCCTGCAGATATCTAGGAATAATGAATGTTGTTTTGTTGAAATTCTTATTGGCATTTCTTTATACTACAGTGGGAGATTCATTCCTGCCTCTCACCTACAGCTCAACAGAAGGACAACATTTTAATTTAGAATCTGTCTGACTCCATTTCTCTGGGTCTAACTTGGCATTTTAAGCCTGTTTATCTCAGCCTGGGAAAATGAAGATTTTATCTATCCTGTATCTTTCTCTCTTTCTCCCTATAGTTGTCTGTCTTTCACTCATACACTGAAACACATGCATTACAGACACTGAAAAAGGCTAATCAGGGTTTCTCCTCTTCTTGAGTCAGTGTTTGTCCCCCCTTGCAGTCACAGCCTATTATTCTACAGAACAGCACACATGCAAACACACTTATCATCTGTGCACATTTACACTGATGTGTTTTCCATGAATACATTTGAAATAGTCTTGAAGGCAGCTGTAAAAGTTGTTAGTTGTAAGTCAGATGGCAGAACCCGTGCAGGTGCAATGTGCTCACATGTGAATGAACACGAACCAAAAGGAGTTTGATTTTTTTAAATTAATATCAAGTTGTTGCTTTTGTTCCCTGAAATCATATCCATTCACATTCTGTGTCACTGTCTAAACGTTCAGTTTGCCATTCATGTTTTCTGCTTGCTGAAACTTGTTGCAGGTGATCTTTTAGTCACAATAAAAGCGTTTTGTTTTTTTTTGCTGGTTTTACAAAAAGAAATGGGCTCCTGAGTCATGTAAGCATAAGCTCTGTTGGGTTGTGGTATTAAGGCCAAAGGTGATGGAGGATTCATGTTTTGTTCTCTGAGCTGTAATGCGAAAACGACACATTTGAAAGCTTGTTTGAAGAAAAAAAACAAACGGATTTTAATTATGAAAATTATCGCGAGTAAAAAAAAGCTTATTTTCCCCATCTTTTGACTGTTAGTTAAACAAATAAGCAGCAAAATGTTAAATATCGATTGAACTAAAATAATGGATTATTAAAATAATAATAAAACAACGTGTGCAAATCACTAAAAGTCATTTACGCACGTGCCTCCTGCAAAACTCGCAACATTTGACTCCTCTTCTTTAATGTGTTTCATATTTTTCATGGAGGGATAATCAAATCCATCCCCGTACAACCCCTGAGAATTCCTAATACGAACCTCAATCACGTATGATTGCGTTAAAAGGAGTTGGAGAGGGAGAGAGAGGCGGAGGAGAGGGAGCAAGAGACAGAAAGGGGGAGGCTGTAGACTCTCCTCTCTGTCGGGGATGTAACGCACCGACACCAGCGTTCATTCCAGGACGCGCTGGAACTAATAAGGGTCTTTTTTTTAATCATTTGTGGGCTACAACACTTTTTTGAGGCGTGCGTTCCCCTCTAACTAATTGTTGCTTTTGAGACAACTAATCGCTCCCTGCTGGCTTCAGTTCCAGCTCTGCAGCATCCTTGCAGCCTCTGCCGTCGATTCCATTTTCCCGAGACTGCATTTAGAGGTGCCATCGACGGAACCGGAGAGTGGGGGGCTCACAGATCTGGCATCCAGGACCACCACCAGCGGCAGGAGCAGCAGCGGATGGTGTCGTTGATCTATGTGCATGATGGACGAAATGATGTGAAACGAGAGCAGGAGAAGTTTAGGACAGCCAGCTTTCTCCACCCACGCGCAGCAGCCCGTTACTCGACTTGAGGTTGAATTATTGGAAGGGATCCACAGGACGGGCTGCTGTGCGGATCCTGCTCGTCAGACGCGGCGCTGTTCACCTGGAATACCTGAAGATCTCCAATGACAACGCAGCTGCATCAACTCACACACACTGTTGCATGTTTTTCCGGCTGATGTCTCGGCCCGGCGGCCGTAGATTTCTGCGATAACAACCGCTGCTTTCAAGTCCCGAGTGCTGCTGAAACTCCAAGCAGTTTGGCTCAGGCTTCATGTCTCCTCCAGAGGATGCGTGACGTGCACAGATGCGCGGGACTCACAGGATTTTTTTTTTCTTTTTCTTTTTCTTTGATCAGGATGGCATTTAGTTAAAACACTAAATCAGAACCGCCGCTTTTGTTTTGTCTTTTTTTTATTTTTATTTTTTTATTATTACAATTATTATTATTTTTGCACCAAGAAGCCGCATCAGAATCCAATTTTTTATTTATTTATTTATTTATATTTTCGGGGAGATGGCTGCGATCGCCAGCTCCCTGATCCGGCAAAAACGCCAGGCGAGGGAGTCGAACAGTGACCGGGTCTCTACTTCGAAACGCCGCCCCAGCCCCAGCAAAGACCCCCGCTCTCTCTGCGAGAGGCATTTCTTGGGGGTCTTCA
>JAOXNZ010000092.1:12591389-12602910 GCA_028566095.1 Kryptolebias brasiliensis
ATGCCATTTATGATGCTTGCTGAAGTGGATCCAAACACAGAAATGTTCTATAGACTGTCAAGGAAAAAAAAAAAAGAAAAGAAAATCACAAGTAAACTTTTATTCAAATATAAAAGATGCTACATAGGTTAGGTAAAAGAAGTCATGCATTGTTCCACAATGGGAAAAGAAAACAAAGACCAAACCCAGTAGAATGAGAAATCATTGAAGTAATCACTAACAAAAGGCAGGAGTGAAAATCAGAAAACTGCCATTTCTGTGTGTGAAGTGAGAAAAGCAGGAAATGACCTCAGAAAAAAAAATCAAGAATACAGAACATAAAACCTAATTAAAAAGAGAAAACAAAACTATAAAGCAAAAACAAATTTACAATTTGTAAAAGAATTGTTGAAAACCAGAAAACTCTCAACAATCATGAGATCCCTCACAAAGCCCATTCCCCCTTCTCTGATTGCCCTGACTGATCCAAAGCATTTGCTATCTGTATTAGGCTAAAGTGACATTTTTAATCATTTATAAAAAAAAAGCAATTTAATGAAATTCCTTTTGTGTGAGAGAATAGATGTTTTTGTTGCAGACTTGGGTTTTGTAACTTGGTAGGACTTGTTAAATGTATAAAAGGCTACATTAAAAACAAAAAACAAACATCCGAAGAGGTTATCACTTTAAATTATTTCCTCGTTGAACATCTGGGCCTATGCAATCTGTGAGTTATGATGAACTTTGTAGTAAATAAATGATAATAACAGTGATTCTGCAGTTCATGGTGCTCAGTGAATCAACGTTTATGTGCTTGATCACCTCTCAAACATCTAATCCTGTCCTATCAGCACTCATACATGCCAAGTTTCCTAAACTATCTTTTTTGTCGCTTTATGTTAATGCCGGTGTATACATAATCAATATTCTCTTACTAGGCACAGCTTGTTACCCTTAAAATGTGTCACATCTTGTTACAATGCATTTTAATTACTGATCACATATAGATCACATTGCATCAAGTTTGCATGCAAACATGTATATTTAGCAATGTGAAGTTCTGTGATCTTTCCTGTTTAAATGGTTCAGTTCTTCATGTAGAAAGATCTCATCAATCAATTTGGACTCCAATCCTGTCTCTTCACTTCATATTTCTATTCGGTCATCCACAAACAAAATATTTTGTCAAAGAATTCAACATCCATTACATTTTACAGCTATCATTTCCAGTCACAGTTGGGGTACCTTCAGAATTGCTCAAAGCCTTATTTTTTTTGAAGGGACACAGGTTTTGTCCTTGTGGAGAGATTTGGAGAAGTTTCTGCAGCCTGTCAGCAAAGCCAAGCGGCTCATTGGGAAGGCTGTAGGTGCAGTGTGTATGTGTGTGTAGTCAATTTCATTAGGCAACAAAAAGATGAAGAGGAGGCAAAACCTGCTGGAGTGTAATGTATCACTGTCCAACCCCTACTCACTCAAACACATATGTTCACATAGAAACATACACACAGCCAGACAGGCCCAATGTGACCCCTGGCCTACCAACTGCGAGCGAGATGTCTGCTATCTGACAGTTTGTCAGCAGGTCTTGATAAACTCAGCCTCTAAATGTTCACAAAGGTTGTCCTATCTCCTGCTGACCAGCCAGACCTTTCCACACTTGTGACCATGTGACTTCACCTTTCCTGAGTTCTTTACCCAGCATGCTAAGCACAGCTGTGGCTTGTAAATGAGCCCAGCCACAAACACTGGCTTGTTTTTAAAAATTGTGAGATGGCATAAAAACAAGACATCCTACATCTGTTAGATGGCCTCACCTTAGCCAGTTATAGAGCAAATCTCTATTTACCTTTATTTATATTTCCTTTTATAACTTTTCCTACAGACCAGGTATTTTCAGTTAAAATTCAGCAAGGTCCACCTAAATACATTTTTATTTAGCAAAGATCCAGAATATATACAGCTACAACTGATTACTGTTTGGAGTCAAACCCATTCAAGATGACTGTCACAGTTAAGCAACCTTGGCAAACACAAAAATGGCTGCAACACAGTCTAATTTACAAATACAACAAAATAAATATAAATTTACAAAAAATACAGATTTGTGTGGCAGTAGCTTAGTCATCTTCAACACATATTCTGAACTCTATCACATTTCACAAGATTCCACAATATTGCATGAGATTTTGCATAAATTCATTTAAAAGGTTTTACCAAAATGACTATATCTTTGTCCTTTGTTAGCTTAAGATGATTGTAGTCTAAACTCTGGCATGAAAGGAGGCAGGGGATACACATTCCTTTAAGAAATGCTAGCCCTTTATTTCATAGAAGATGTCAAAGTCATTTAATAATTTCTGGACAAAGCATTAGGTTTTAATGAGTGACATTATTAGGGTAACCTGGAGTGAATTTATTAATTTATGCTGTAGTTTTGTATTTGGTCCCACTAATATGACAGAGCAAACAGATTTAGGTCCACACCACATGAATTATACTTGGATGACAGATAGCCAATCACACACACATATGCACACCCAGTCACCTCCAGCAGGAAGTAGAATTAGGCTGTCAATCAAACAGACACAACCTTAAAAAGAGCCCTGAGCCCTGGGAGAGATTTTAATGAATAAAAAACAGCATGGGCACATACACACAGACACACACACACACCCAGCACAACGTCTGCCAAAATGAAGATGGTACAACAATCTCCAAACTAGCTGTTGCGCATCACCTGCATGCACATGGGTTTATACTGTGCGTGTGTGTGTGTATATATATATATACATATATATATGAGGTTGTTCCTGGGATCTGTTGGAGCAACTCCTCCAGTTTGTGGGTCACAGCACCAAGTGCCCTGATAACCAGTGGTACCACTGAGGCCTTGACTTGCCACAACTTTTTTATTTCCTCTTTTAGCCCTTGGCGTTTCTCAAGCTTCTCATGTTCTTTCTTCCTGATGTTACTGATGTTACAGTCACTTGGGCTTAATACATCTATCACCACTACCTTCTTTTAATGTCTGGTTGGTTAACCATCATGTGTTTGTCAGTCTGCATCTGGAATTTCTACAGTATGCCTGCCATTCTCCACTACCCTTGGTGGAGTTTCCCACTTTGACTGTGGGACTTCCAGTTTGTACTCGGTACAGATGTTCCTGTACACTATTCTAGCCACTTAGTTATGCCGTTCCATGTATGCTTTGCCTGCCTGCATCCTACATCCTGCTGTTCTGTGCTGGACTGTCTCAGGGGCATCTTTGCACAGCCTGCATGTTAGGTCTTGTCTAATATGGTAGACCTTGGCCTTTATTGCTCTTGTGCTGAGGGCCTTTGCCCTTTAACTGGGAGGCTGGTACAGTGGTTATGTCACATGACTTTGATACTGGAAGATTAGGGGTTCACTAGATCGGTACTACTTTACAATACTTTATAAATTAGCCAAATTACAGCATTTTACATCTTTCTCTGTCATGGCCAAGACCTCACCCAGTTCTGGCAGTATCTTCAGTATCAACTTTAAAAAAAAAATCACATCTCCTCAACTTTCTCCTTGAGTTACTGCTTTGTTGATAAAACTGTGAGATAAAAACAATCTTTCAGTGTTGATCATTATTTAAGAACAACTGCCTTTTCTCTTATAATGCATTTTTGTTTGTTTGTTTTAGATTATTTTGGTTTTGACACGAACACAAATTCATTTTTTGTGTAAACTGATAAATATTTTTTTTCTATGGATTGGCTAATGGTTTGGATCTATCTTCTTTTTCAAAATCTTTTTGCAGGAGATGTTCACACCAGAATGCAGATTTAAGGAGTCAGTTTTTGAAAACTATTATGTGATCTACTCGTCCACTGTGTACCGACAACAGGAGTCGGGTCGAGCCTGGTTCCTTGGCCTCACAAAGGAGGGACAAGTCATGAAGGGCAATCGGGTCAAGAAGACGAAGCCCTCATCACATTTTGTACCCAGGCCTATTGAAGGTATGAAAAACAGTTTTTTGAAAAATGAAATTTTAACTCTAAACCATGTTTTTAGGATATAGTGAAGTAAAAAAATAAAGAAAAGTGAATGAGAGTGGAGCACAAAGTGATAGGATTGTAGAAAATGTGTAGAAAGACTTGAGTTTCCAGGTTTCTATCTGTAGCCTAATATGTCAGTCAGCTCCCTTCCTCCTTAAAGTGTGTCCGGTATCACATGTAGCAAGACATATCAGCATCATTATTTTGCAAGATGTTGAATGTCTATGTATTATTTTGAGCATTTTCCCAACTGCTGGGGGTACATATTTACTAATAATTGTCTCCTGATTGTATTTCTGTTAGAGGATCATTCTTATCTTGAAAACTTGTCAAGCAATGTGATAAAAAAGTGCTGACACAATCCTCATTCCCTTGTCCCAGCCTGGTGTGATTGTCCCAGGCTCCCACCTGACCTTGTCTTTGTTTTCACACCCATCTCTTCAATCTGCTCTCTGCTGTCCCTTCTCTGACTGACTCCTATCTTTGTCCTTTTCTCCCTTCCTGTTGTTTGCATCTGTCCCACAGTTTGTATGTACAGGGAGCCATCATTGCATGAGATAGAGGACAAGCACCGTTCCAGGAAGAGCTCAGGGACTCCCACCATGAATGGAGGCAAAGCTGTCAATCAGGACTCTACATAGCACCAGGAAGAGGGATTTCCAGCAGGGGGAGGTGGCCTCATCCTGACTCAGGGGAAGGGGCCAAAAGAGAAACTTACCACCCTTCTTCAAAACTACAAAACCATCACACCTTCTTAAACAAAAGACGGTGTGACAACGACAACGAGGAGCTATCACTGTACAACCAAGACAACAAAAACTGAACTCTTGCTTGTGAAAACATTTTAGATAAATTAAGATGAAACCTGATAATATATATACTTGACCAAAATTTTATGCAAAACAGAGAAAAGGCTGTGAAAACAAACAAAGGAATGGTGGTCTCTCTTCACACAATATCTGGTTTTTCCAATTTATGCTGTGAAAAACAAGCTTTAACACATGTTTAGTTTTCATACAATGACTTTTCTTTTTCTATATGCTACTGCTCTTTTAAATGCTTTATTATGTTATTGTCTTCAATGATATTTATGTCATTGTCATTATACCCATCATAACTAATGTGAAGAGTGTCATTTAAGTTTCTAATATGGCGATTCTGGCTCAACTTTAAGACTTTTTTTTTACTATTATTTTTAGTTCTTCATTTTTTTCTTTTGCAGTTTTTACATGAATGTAATGTCACAGCTCCTGCTATGGTCTGAGGGTAAAACTGAATGTTTTCTGTGTTGAACTGCAGAGTGCTTATGGTAGGATGTGATTTACTCAGGTGTGTACTGTAAGTTAACATAGTGTGACTAATAGGGAATAAACTTCCCAGTGGTTGTTCTGGTGTAGCAGGACAATAGTGCATTGTGCAATATAATAGAGGGAAATCTAGGATGTCACTAAAATGATAAACATCGAAAACAATAGCTAACCGGCAATATAATGCAGTAGTTGGTGTGCTTATCTGTAGACGAAACTGGCAAAGAAAGTTGTAAAAGTGGGTAAATGTCAGAATAAGAGAAAATTAATTTAGTTTCAGTATGACTGCAGAACATATTAGACTAAAAGTGCTGAGATGTGTAAACTTGTCAAAATGACAAAAAGTTGGATTCTCTTCAAAAGTTAGGAGGCCAAAAATGACCAGCATCAGTACTTTGAGCCATTACTGAAAATAACTTTACATTTGCACCTCAAGAGACAGAAACCCTGTTTCTCTGCTATTAGCTGTAACAACTCCACTATATAATATAACAATATTCACGCTTACAAACAAGAAGGAAACTTGAGAAATAATCTTTAAGTAAAAAGTCCTTCTGCTTTGAATGTAAATGAAATGGAAACATTTTTTTGCAATATGGCAATGAAGGGTTATATTGATGAATTTCAACAATTTGAAGTTCTACCACTTGTATCATTTTTATCATAAAATCATTACAGATGTTTAAACACTGGGGGACAGGGTGCCTGACTGTTTATGAAATCATGTCAATCACGACTTAACATGTCGACATTGGCAACATAAGGTCACAATCATTACTGCTTTCTCATCACAGTGAAAGCAGAACGTTTCATTAAGTTTAACTGGATTTAGCCAGCTTTGAGAATGCTGTGAAGCTATTTTTTTCTGACATGGTACACATATAATCTTCATCGCACTCTGGTTTTCTAACTCATGGACTGAGCCATTTGCTGCCATGTGGAGAACAGCTTTCCTTTTTCTTTTTCATAATCAACATACTGTACTTCTAACAGGGCTGTTATAACAAGGTGAATTGACTGGTACACATTTGATGTCGTGTACGTTCTAGTCCCCATTTAGTTTATCTAACTCAGGAAGTCCCATAGTTGTTCCATGAATGGGACCCAGATACAAAAGATGGCCACCCATGGTCCAGCACTCATTGCACAAAGCCTGGTGTTTGGAGCTGTTGATGTACAGCCAAACCTACCCATGTTAGGAAGGCTGGAAAAGGAAACAGGCGAAACAAAGCATGACCATCGCATGACTATAAAAGTTGATGTTAGTTTGTTTGAAGTCAAATCTAATAAAAAAAAAATATTTTGAATTTGAGAAATATAAGTCCAAAACTTTTATATGCAACATTTTGATCAGTATTTTAGCAAAAGTTGATATATATCTCCTAATGTATATGTTGTTGAAAATCATTTGCTAGGTCAGTGGTCTGTTCAGTTAATAGCACACATTCAGCTGCACAGAGCAAACAGCAGACATATATCATCAGGGAGCTGGGAGGGTCTTTCACCTGGAATCCAGGCCCACAGATATACGTTACCTGCAAGAGCTAATGGTAGATTAGTTCAGTTTTCACATCATATACAGTACTGCATTACTGTGATACAGACATTAATATTAAATGTGACACTAAACATCAACATCAACAGGCAACCAGCATATAAGTATCTTTTTACAGAAGTTTATATTGGTGCAAATGGGATATGTATGAATTTAATGTAATGCATGAAACTGGATATGTCCATTGTTGAATTAGGGCAGAATGAAAGGATTTAGGAAATGGATGGTGGCAGTAAGGTGATGAGAATAACTGATCTGACAAACCAGGAAAGCAAAGCAGTTTTGTGGGTTTATTGATGTATGATAGGGTGAGCAAAGGTTTTAGTTGTATGAGATATTGGTTATGATTTAATATTTTTATGTTTGCAGATAATTTCACTGCATTCAAACACACTCATATATGCATTATGAATTGTGAGATGACAAAAAATATGCATTGATTATAAAATTCAGAATGAAGTTAGTGATTGTTTAAGAATAAAGACTATGTTATCAAAACTTTTCACTTTTGCAGTGCATTGTTGATTGTGGTTGACTGTGCTTTTTAAAAGTGGACAAAGTAAGCCCTATTTCCTAGTGTTACCCCTACTCATTTTTTACCCCCTGACCTCTCAATCAAAGACAGAAGAAGTAATGATAAAAAAAAAAAAAATCTAGAATGAGTTTTAACACCACATCAAAAAACTAATACACTATCAGTTGTCACTTATTGCTTTTACAAATACAAAATTAACATGCCCATATCTGCCATCTAACTGGTTTCGCTTCCCAAAGACTTTGGTATATAATGATGTCTTTAGGCTTGTTAAGGAAGACTGGTAAGAAACCCAAATGTAATATATCAGAATACATTGCAAAGTAAACATTACGCTGTTTTTGTGACAATAAAATATTTTTGGACAGAAAAATATAATGCACTTTTTGCTATTTTTATGCTTGTTAAAGATAGTGTCAATGATACCAAACACAATACTGGGATACGTCAAACTAGATATTACAATGGTTGTGGGAATAAACTACTTTTATAGGAGAAGATACTTATATATTTTTCCCCAAGTAAAACTCATACTCCTGCATGTTTTAGATGTTTCCCTGCTTGAACAGACTTGATTTAAATGACTGAATTATCTCCCTGGCATGTTATTAAGTTCAGCCATTATTTGAAATCAGATGTGATAAAGCAGGATTGGAACTGAGAACTGATTCAAAGGAAAGTCTGCTTTTTAAATAATATATTATATCTTACCTATAGTCATGTATTTTCCAATATATTTATCCTATTAAAGCATGAAAATAATGTTATAATATCAGACATGCCTAAAGTGCAACAAACAAATCCTTAACTTTGCTTTTTCTTGAACTCTTCACCAAACTGAATAAAGTTTTACTAAAATTTGAGTTTTTAAACAAAGTTGGTGTTGCAATAACACAAGCCAAATAAACTCACCAATAAATAAAAAACATCTATTCACTGCATTTCTGGAATTTTTGTTTTTGATTAGAACAACATGCAAAATTGTGAATGCTAATGCATTCTGAGTTTTGCCTTCAGTTACAGCTTATCTGATTAATGTTAACAAGTCTATGCTTGAATTTTCCTTCCAAACATTTGTGCTCTAATGTTAACAGCCATTATGAGCAGCTTACTGGAATTGGCTAGTTGTAGATCAGTTGATCTTTAAAGACAACAGACCTGACGCAAAGGTTGTATGAAAATTACTCCTGCTTTGTGATGTTGGTGGTGAGATATTGGGATGCAACTGGGCTTGTTGTTGTATGTTGAAGATTCATTTTACTGGCAATTCTGCTCCACAATACATTGTTGGTGACAATAACTAGATACTATAGTGCTGTACTTGCCTTATGAAGGAGTACATTTTATGGGATTTATTATTTTTTGACTCAAATTCACAAATTTCTGACACGCATTTTACTAACACAAAAAAGGAGGATGCGGTATTCAGCCTAACAGATCACAATAAGCACAGAAAATCAAAATGAGACTATCAGTTGCCAAACAAAACAAAACTTGGCTGGCAGTTTAATGCTCAACCACTCAAACTTCCCTTGTCTGCAATTCAGCCAAGGACAAATAATGCAAATCCATCTTATAGCCCAAAATAAATCACAAGTTGTGCACTGACCTGGCTCAGGTTGGAAAAACATCCTACCACATTTAAATTAACATATGCAAACAGTTGAAGAAAAAAATTACATCAAGACCCTTTAAATCCTGGGCTTCCTGTTAGTGATTTTTTTTTATTGCTTTTATTTGGTTTTATCTTCCTTATTTGAGTATTTGGGAAGGAATAAGATATTCTAGAGTTTTTGTGTCTGTCAAAGACTATAATATAACATCCAGCATAGAAAAAGTTTTCACAATATGTTTTCTTTAAAAAGTCCATCCTTGCACCAACAGGAAAACAACACAATGAGCATGCAAAGCAAATCCATCACTATGAGCCTTATGTGCTTTTCAAATTAGGGAAATCCAATTTGTTACTTCTATCTTTCACCAGAAGTGATTTATCTTGTCACCGATCCAATGTGTCATTTTGGGATGGTGCGCCTTCTGCCTTAATACTCTGTTGTCATGGAAACAGACCTTAAGTGCCTTCTGCAAGGAGAACACAGAGGGAAAAGGAGGAGGATGAAGGCTCCCTTGACTTTAGGATGTGTATTGTATTCTGTCTTGTACGGTAGCTGCAGCACAGAACAGCAATGCCTGTGTGTGTGTGTCTGAGTGGGGTTAAAATGGGGTAAAAAAATTACCTCTATTTATACAAGGTATGCAATTAAGATGTGGGAAAAATGCCCGGTGTTACCAAACTAAAAAACAGAAATGTATGATAATAATAGAATACTGAAAACACAATTCACAGACACAGATCACTTTGTAGCAGACCCTTTGGCAACAGTGACAGGCTCTTTATACACCACACCAACAGCTGGAATTCAAGTTCTTTTGAGTCTCCAGTAGTTCTTTTTGTAAGACCCTAGATGTCATCCATTTTTCTGTTTATTTCTGTATGCTTAATCTTGTTGTTCAGCTAAAAAAGATTTTTGCCTCTAATACGGTTGTTGATAATGAAAAACAGGTAATACTTTTGCTATTAATATGATTTTATCATTGTTTTTATACATTTAGTTCATTTAGTGCCAGAAGTATGAAAGTAACCCACATTATGGTACAATCTCCTCTGTGTTTTATTGTAAAATAAAACACAGAGGAGGGCTGCCCTTATTTGCATGACCTTTGCATGATCCAGTGTATTCCCAAAGTGCTACAGTTTGATTTGCTGATTCCATTATTGTAGAGAATTTTCTTTAAAAAGTTTTACTTTTGTGTTTCACTGGAACACTATTAAAAGACATGGCATATGTGTGTGTTTCAGTGGTTTTTGACTTACTCTCATGAATCTTGCATTTTTGTCGTTGCATTCTTTGGGTCTGTGTTAAGCTAAAACAGTTAATTTTAACGTCAACTTTGAGCTACAGGAGATCAGATTTGTTTGGTTTAAAACTGAGTCTGTTTCTTTGTGGGTTTTTTTGTGAAGGGAATGCTTTGAATCCAAAAGAAATTTCCCCAAGGGGACATTAAAATATATTGTTTTGTGTTGTATTGTTTCACACCCTACCTGAAAGAGCAAAAACATCCACACATCTTAACTTTTCCTTTACCTTGCCAAGAGTTTCTAAAAACTTTTCCTGTTATGTTCTGTTTCATGTTGTATTGGTGTTTATAGACTATGTGACTTTTCAGAGGCCGGTATTTAAATCAGAATATTTGCTCTTGGAATGAATTCTAAATAAACTGGCATTTGTTAATAAAAACAAATGTTAATATTTGCTACTCCCGCTTCACCTAAACTGACAGTGAATCAAAAGAAAAAAAAGTTTAAAATGGTTATTTGCATACACGCGGCACTGTGACCGTGCAATAAGTGGACAAGCAGAGGCTGATTGGCAAGTTGCCCATTCTGGAGAGAGGTCCAGAATGGCTGTTTAGTCCAGGGCCACCAGCCTGCCTTGTTCATTACTGGATCAGTTAAGCTAAGCGCCTCAAACAGCGCTCCTACATGGGACATGGCTCAGAAGAGTAGCTGTGGAGTCAACGAGAGAGTGGGAGCCTGGTGCCTGTGTGTGCATTGATGGTGGAAGCTGAGCGGCAAAACCCAACCTGAAGTTAGCAGTAAAACCTGAATGCTGGCTTTGTAAAATCTAATTGCAAGCTACAGCTGATCACTTATATTCACCCAGCAAGACATGAGGTGGAGGTTTGGGTTCAGGGTCATGATGAGGCACAGAGAGCAGAGGGACCTTTACCTGAGCTACAGCTGAATCCTCTGGCAGTGATGGAAAACAGGAACTGTGGGAACTTCTACTTGGTTCTTTAGTTCAGTCAAAATCAAAGCACTTAATCCTAACGTAACACATTAAAAGGTCCTTCAGATCATCACATTGGATCTTCTTCCAGCTGCCAATCCAGACATGTAGACAGAAAAAAAGTAGTTCTCAATTAACCTGGACAATATCTACTTGTGGTGGCACAGTGGAGTAGTGGTTAGAGCTGTTGCCTCCCAGCAAGAAGGTTGCAGGTTCGAAACCTGGCCTGGGGCCTTTCTGGGTGGAGTTTACATGTTCTCCCTGTG
>JAOXNZ010000092.1:12628359-12645570 GCA_028566095.1 Kryptolebias brasiliensis
CAATAGGGTGTTTAGTGTTAAAGTCACAATCTTGTAAATGAGTTGAGATTGGTGCTTATTTCCCAGAAGTGTCATTGACTTAAAGTTTTAGGACTGCAGGCATTTAATCCTGACATTCTGTCAACCACCATAACATAAAAAGTAAATGAGTTCACAGATAATTGCCAATTGTCATTCCACAGCTAAACACCAATGATTGATACATGGACTGTTGAGTCTGGAAGTGCAAACCTAAACCAAATCTTGCAATTATTATGTTAATAAACATCCCCTTTCTATTGGATTTCTGAGTCATATACTCCACAAGGCCTTCAACTATTTTCTGTATTTTTTTATCATGATAATTAGCCTTAAGAATAAACACGTCTTGTTGTACATAAATTATAAGAAGAGACTTAAGAGATAAAATTGTGAAAAAGACAACTAAATCTTCAAATAAGTTATTGGTCTCATGTGGATCAAGTACAAAATGAGCTCTGGGAGCTTTGGGAAACAGAGATTGTAATGTTTGTGCAGCATCATGTTATTTTTTATAGCGCAACTTAAAAGATAATCATTCCTGATAAAATCTGCTGCTTCACGTTTCATGAATACACAAGGAGCTCAACAAAGATCTTAGGAAAGTGTACTTTATATGTTATTACCTTAGGTCCAGCCCGACCTGGAGCACCCTGGAAAGTAAAAAGATGAAAAAGTATTGATGGCTGAAGGTCAGTGTGATTAAGTTTCTTAATAAGTATTTGGTTTTATTGCTTACTGGCTGTCCATCCAATCCAGGGCGGCCTGGAACACCAGGAAGTCCAATGTCTCCCTGTAAGTAGGTAATTTTCTCTCAACATGCAGCTGTTTGGATTATATAAACACTTTTGTACCAAAATATAAAGAAGGTTCATTTGGAAAGTTCTGTACAAAGACTTACAGACACCACTGCAAAATGTAATTTTCTTTCTTACATCTGTTCCATTGCAGCCTGGGTAACCTGGTGCTCCGGGAGGACCCTGTAAGCCTGGGATACCCTGTCACAATATGATAGTAAATGTCAAAAGGCATCATGCATATATGAAGATGTAGAAGAACACAAATGTGCAGAATACAGAAAGTATGGTGTGCATAGTAAAAAAAAAAAAAAGCAATCAACTAACCGGAAGACCATGAGACCCATCAAATCCCTCTTTCCCTTCTGGTCCCTGTATTAACAGATTAATAATAGAAAAAAATAATAATTAAAAAAATACATCCTGGTGGTATGGAAAAGACTGAACAGAAAAACAAAACCTGCAAACTTTTGTTTTGTTACCATATTGCCTTTTGGTCCCATGGGTCCATCAGGCCCAGTGTTGCCCTTTCAAAGAAAGCAGCCCACAATTAATCTTAGAAATCCAGTGAGTTGTGCTACTAAAACAGCGACAGCCTGCACAATATACTGTGTGATTTATCATCTATCCTGCACAATTTAAAACCATGGGATTTGGGTTTGAGTGAAGTCACAAACAGGTCAGAATGATTAAAAGTCAACTAAAAGCCTACCTTTGGTCCCACTGGCCCAAGATGACCCATGGATCCTGGACGGCCCACTGCTCCTGGAGGACCTTGATCTCCTGAAAAACCTTTTTCTCCCTGTGTATTAATGTGCGCTTGTGTTAGCACAAAAGAGAAAAGAACCTAAACAATGCAGATGTAAATAAAAAAAAAAGATAAATTCTTTTATTTTGTTAATCTTTTTAATATTACCTGTCTAAAGTTTTAAGTATTAAATTGTTGCATGTACATTCTTCACAGTTTGTCATGCTATAATCAAATGCTGGTTAAAGCTCTATCAAGCTATGAAGAAGTCATATGTGAACTTCGACCAGAAATGCTACCGCCTTCTCTTGACACACATGAAAAATTTGAACTTACATTACATAAGGGTATATATGTGTGTATATATACAATACAGATACAATATAATAAACAGTATGTATATCTTTATTCAGTTTTTTTTTCAAACTGTGTCTGTACTCCCACTGTATTTACAATAAAAACAGATTTTATTGTGCTCCTACTACAAAGAATCCACCACAAATGCATTTAAACAAAGAACATCTCCTTGCACTATTATATCAATATTATATAGTTCTGTAAAATGTGTGTTTAATATGACTAGTTTAATTCAGAAAAAGAAATGCGATTTTGGAATGAAGATTTATGAATTACTATTTAATAGGTATGTCAAAACAAACAACTTACCTTGTTGCCTTTTACTCCTTTGCAGTGGCACCTTGATCTTCCACTGCACACACACTAAAAAGCAAAAAATCTAACGTATTTTTTATCAACAGCAAAACAAGACAAACCTAAACTCTATGATGTATTTTTTCAATAATCTTGATATCATCGTTGAGTTTTATGATACTGATCTGTAGTCACTGATCGTAATGTACTGATTACTGATCTGAACTGGTGATGTTATATTAACTGAAACTTTTCTAAATACATGATCATAAAAACTTTGTTATTTACGTGGAAAATAAAGAGATTGGGTTCATTTCGGGAAGAGTTTTCAACAAGACCAATTAAATATCCTAATTTTGAATTCAACATGGCCCTTATTTTTTAAGCTGCAAATATTTCTGCCTTTCACCCAAGGCAGTACCTCACAGAGCCCAACAGACAGAAAAAGAGAAGCAATCTTACAAAGTTATTAATAAGAAGAAATAGGACTCACTGCGGTTATCCTTTGGCTAAATGACATGTTAGGCTTACATTTCCACTTCACAAAGCTCTGCGTGTGGCACGCAATGGTTTTATGCCCTAACATGAGCTCACTTACTACTGTGCCCCTTTCAGTGTATTCAGTTCATTGTTGTTGTGTGATGTTATAATGAGACTGATCGATGATGACATCATCATCATCATTGATGTCATCACTGTATATTGAAGCACTCTGAGAGAGCAAACCTCCGCCTATACCACAGGATCATTAAAAAAACTGTAGGAGCCGGATTGTGATCCTTATCACAACCAACATTTAATCATTTGTTCTTTGAGACAACCTAAACATTTCCTGAAAATTTAAAATTTTTAACTTTTTAAGTAATCTTGTGCACGGACAAACAAATGCTACCAAAAATATATACCTTCTTGGTGGAGGTCAATTAAGCATGAAACTAACTAGACATCATGAACTCATGCAATGGCCTGAACAGCAGCTGACGTGTAACAACATTAAAATATATTGTTTGGGTTGTTTTTTTTTGTTATAAGTTTGCTTATCTTTTCTTTATTCTTTAGCACATCTCAACTTCCCCTCTTTTTTCCATCTTCTTCTATCGCTATAAACAATTTCAAACAAGTTCACCAAAAGTTCACAGAAGAATTTTGCACATGCCTAAGTGCGCTGAAGTAAACATCCCAAATTTATGCAGGATGCAACATGTTTCAGATAAGCATACATGGTTCAATTACAAACAGACCACAGCATTGTATATCAAAACTGAGAAAGTAAAGACTTAACCTTTCAGCATTAAAGGCAACAGGAAATAAACATGAAGAAGACTGATGCTACTCTGCATAAACATTAAGTTTGGAGTTTGTTTTATTTAAGAAAAAATGCATGGTTATTTTAAAGAGCTTTGATAGTGATGTCAGTTGTTTAAAATAAAACTAAAATTTGCTTCAAGAAGTATGTACAGTTTTAGTGCACACATTGTTAGGATAAAATAATGTCAAATAAATGTCATTTGAATTGGTAAATTACTGACTATCACTTGATCAATGCAGCTCAACTATTCCAGCCTGTGCAGTGTAATAAAAAAATTACAAAACTTTATCTTGAAAGTCACGTGTACACAGTGTTAAAGAGAAGCATGTGAGCAAAAAGCACCTATGAAAATGAAATGTTTAACTAAGTCAGAATTATATATAGTCTGTACAAAAAAATAAAATGTAAAAAATCTTACATTTTTTGCCTCTGTCACCATCAATAGCACAGCAAACAGGATCAGAGAAATTAGACTCACTGGTCTTCTCATGGCTCATTTACAGCAGCTGCTCAATAAAATCCCAGGTACTCCAGATGTGATCAAATCTCTGTATTATTCCACCCTTCAACAGCCTTCAGATCCCTTCTTGTCCTCTACTGCACCTTGAGTGAAAGTAAATCTATGTTACAGCCAAATAAGAGTTTACCAACTTAATTCAAGTGTCCTGGTATAAAAAAGGACAGCTAAGAGAGACTGTTTAATTGGACCTTAATAAGGGAGGTGCTCTAAACTTACTGATATGCTCAACCCCAAACAGCATCCTTGTGCTCATCTCACTCCCACCGCTAACAAACAGTGGCGGTTTGGTTTTCACTAACAGGGAGACAAATAGACTGAATCTGTTGACATATCATGCTGCTTGGGGAAGGACTTTATGGAAATTAATTTCAACTCTGTATTTGGGTGAGTTGTGATGAATTCTGTGCACAGTGAATGGCTATTTTTGGATTCCAGTGCTTCCAAAATTTATGCAAATGTTTGAATTGTTCTCATAATCTTAAATGTCATGATTGCATGAACTAACAAAAAAAATCCTCTATGCAAGTTTGTTGCTGTCATGTAATACGTGATAACTAGTTTCATTACAGGTGTCTGTGTTGTTTCTTGTGTTCACCAAAGGGGGCAGCACCGAGCTCAACTCTCACCTGTTCATTAGATTGACAAGATGAAAGATGCTATTACTTCTGTGACTTTGCATCCTCAATGGTAAGCCCCACTTATACATTTATTGTGCTATCTTTGATTAAAAAAATACAAAGAATTAGAATTGCTTTGAGACTGAAATCTAATGCTTACATTATCAGAAAATGTCAAACTATGATTGATCATTGGAACACACTGTTTGCATTATTTGTGCATTTACCTAATTTGTTGTACATACCAGTTACATTAAAGCTTGTATGTGTCTTATTGATACAATTAATGACATTCCATCTTTTAATAGGCTTATTTACCTAAAGACAAAACACTTATTGCTTGTTTATTCAGATATTCAGTACATGTGCTTATTTTTAAGAACAATCTTCCACTGGACTGACACAAACATGCACACAGTTAACCCTACTAAAGGTGATCACTTGAGTTTAAATTAAACTTTAAATAAAAATACCTATATTCGACAGGCATCTATGATTTTATAAATGCTTCCAGCTAAATGCATTTTTTAAGTTCTACTAAGGCCATTGTTGTTGTGTTATTGGCAGGTGGATCCTTCTTCTGATTATCGGTGTGCAGCAGCTCAGTGCAGTAAGGATTTAATCATCAAGTCTTTATTATAAATATTCATACATGAAATAAGAATAGATTGTCAAGAAAAGTCACAAATTATGCTCACTAATGAATGTTTTTATTTTTTAGGGGCTTTTGCAAGTATTTATTTATATTTTTATCAGTGGGAGATTACTTAAATTGTTGCAAAACAGTGCATGTTGCTACACTTATTGGGAATAGGAAGCACAAGTCTCACATGCTTTGATTTTGAACAGTTTTAAGGCCGTGTAGGCTATAGGTATATGATTCCAGGACTGGCACTTAATTAGACCAAATGTGTTGTTGCTGAAACAAGCACATCTGCTATGCAGTGTCACAGCTGTGATAATAAGATGCATTTTTGTTGTGACTGGTGCAGTGCTTTAATTGTGTGTGCTATAATAGAACACGGTATATTTGTAGACTTTCTAAAGATTCTGCATTGAACTGCGGTCGAACAATGTAGATGGTTTATTGCATAAGCCATCTGACCCAAAAGCAATAAATCCATTTTTGTGAGCACCTCTGTTGCTTTCCCCCACTGCTGCAGAAGCCAGGAAGGATTTTAATATTCAACAATTCATCAGTGCAAATTGTTCTGCTGTGCATTGAACTTTGCATGAATGGATGTACGTTAGTTTTTATTTTTTGTCCTTGCTCTTGTTTGTGTGCATGTGTTGTCTTAAGCCTAATTTGAACAACACCAGCAGATGGCCTATTTAGCCACCACAACCCCCACCCCCATAGCATTTCTCGATGTACTTGATGCACCTGGAACCTGTTTAGAATTTTTATGCGCTTGTATTTGTATCCAGAATTTACATGTTTCTGCACAGTGTTCAGTACCACTTGATGTTCTGTATACAGTGTTCCAGAACTACACTTTATAACTGGAAAATATAGATGCAGTTTCCTCATGACTTATTGTACAGTTTTGCTTAATTTAGGGTTATGATAGTGATAGTCCAGTAAGAAACCCTAAAAGAAAATAACCAAAAGTTAATTTAAGGTAACCGAGAGATTGTATTGACTTTTAATGCAGAACTGATTATCTTGAGGCAGCATGTTATGCTTCACTGTGTCCTCACAGCAAGAAAGTTTGCATTTGCAGGAGTTTGCATTTTCTCCTTGTTTTTGTGTGGGTGTTTTTCTGAGAACTCTCTTTTTTTTTTTCCACGCCACACTTTAACAAAACATGTGTCTTGGGTGGACTGGTGCCTTTCAAATACGAACTTACAAACTTACGAACATGGCAGTTTATTTTGCTTGACTCTGTTTTGACCTGGCAAAACTTTGTAAATGTAACAGAGCTAAACAGCCCACATGACAAACCCGAATAATCACTCAGGTGCATGGTTTTATCTAGAAACCAATGCAAAACTGAGTGTGGACATAATTCTTTTCAACCATAATTAAGCACAACAGTACAGCACAACATTAGATTCCAACTAAAAAAAGGCATTGAAAATGTCTGTTAATACAGCTGACAGTGATAATCTGACACAAAAGTATAGTGAAGCACCTTAAGTGAACCTTATAATTGATTTATTGAAAGTATTTTAATGAATTTAATGTAAAACCATTTTAGCAATTTTCTCATCTAGTTTAACTGCTTATAAATAATGCAGCTATAAAAGCTGTAGAAGATGATTTACATCATTTTCTCACTTAACAAACCATCCAGTTTGTGGCCTGTAGATAGAGAACTGACAGCTAAAAGGAAACACTACCATTAACATGGAAATGTTTCCTTACGGAATAAAGGCAATAACCATAGGGCAAATATATACTGATTTAAAGTGATGTATCTCTTAAGTTGGGTTTGAGGACCTGATCATTTCATCAATGTCCACTCAGCAGAAGAGAGTCTCAAACACCCACTCAGTGTAAGGTTCAGATCTGTGGTCATGTCATGTACATTTTTTTCTGTGAGGTTTTCCATATGATAGAGGGGTTTACATGAAGTTAAAGATGCATACTTTTATCAGCAAATATGCAATACAAGCAGTTTAAACTCATCCAAATATTTGTGAAGCTTTGAGAAAACATTACTGGATGTTTGTAACACAGATTTCTCTGCAGCATAAAATTCCCACAACACGCACAGACACATGAAGAAATTGCTGGGAAATTGTTGGAAGTGTGGAAACAAATTCCCACTGAGGTCAGAGTGCTCCTGTCTCTGAAGATATGGGAACGCTGAAATGTTTGAGGCTTTGTAATCAGACCTGTTACATACAGAACAGGAAGTGGGTTAGTTCTCAAGACTCAGGGTTTCTAAAACAGTTTGATTTTCACAAGGTCTCCAAACCCAAATCACAACCTTGGATGATGCATTTTCTCATGTCTGCTGCCAATTTACTATTTGTGTTTTTTGGTTTAAGGGACAAACTGAGGGCCCATGTCAAGGAAGAGACTGCTCACAATGTCTTTGTCTTCCTGCTAAAGGTGCACAGGTACATGTGCTATTGATTGTCTTTTTTTCCTTATGAAGGGAGTTCTTCTTTAGTAAACAATTATAATGGATTTCCTGAAAAATCAGCTTTCCTGTTTTGCTTGGCTATAATTAGAAAAATTAAATGCTACACTGGTAACACTTTTATTAATTATTATTGTGTAATATTAAAATAAACATATAAATTGTTTATTATTAACTTAATAATTTGCTTACATGCTTACACACTTGATAGGGGACTCCAGGCAAGCTCGGTAAGCAAGGTCAACCGGGACCAATGGGGCCAGTTGGACATAAAGGGTCACCTGGGGAGAAAGGGAGGAGAGGAGCAATGGGATCACATGGGCCAGAAGGGCCGAAAGGAGATCGGGTGAGTGTTCATGTGCATGTTATACTGTATGTTGTGAATATTACAGAAAGTAACCATAAACCCCAAATTGTAAGAACAGCTGACAGTGATATTATAAACTGTTAAGAAAGTTCATCATTGTAAATTTGTTTAAAAAGAAACAATTCCTAAAGTAAGTCTACATATACAGCATAAGATATTTGTATTATATTTAATTCTAATGCTATAGTACCTAAAGAAAATATACACAGTAAATACAATCTATTTTTAAACATTTCAGGGACTGACTGGTCTTCCTGGTTTTACTGGTCATAATGGATCACAGGTGAGTTAACTGATGTTGCTGTGCATTTACCTGCAAATGATAAAAGACAAATACATTATACAGACAAACGTATTTGGTCACATCTGAGCATTACACAAACAGAAAATGTATGGAATGGGTCTCCCTACTGCAACTGTAACAATTTCCACTCTTCCTGAATAGCTTTTCACAAGATTTTGAAGTGTTGCTGTGGGAATTCTGTGCACATTCTTTCTGTAGAGCTTTTATAAGGTCAGACACGTTGGACAAGAAAGTCTGGCTTGCAATCTTCATTCCAATTCAACCCACAGGTGGCCGAGAGGGTTTAGGTCTTGGCCCTGTGAGGTCCAGTCAAGTTCTGACATACAGACCTCATCAAATGCGTTTGTATAGTTCTTACTTTGTGCACTGGGGCACATTCATATTGGAATAGAAAAGGGCCAACCCCAAAGTTAAAAGCATAACATTGTGCAAAATGTGTTGGTGTTGGCATGTTGAAACATCAAGATGTCCCATCATTACTGAAAATAAGGGGCCTAGCCCAAGCCATCACTGACTGAACAGAAGTCAACAATTAACAGGTGTGCCTAAACACTTTTGTCCATGTGTTGTAGTTTACACTGACAATAATAAATCCTTTAACCCTCCTGAAGCCCACAAAAGAAAGCGAGACGAAGAGAGGTAAAGAAGCCCTTGTAAGTTTGGGTCAATTTGGCCCGAAGGCCACGATATTGTAAAGTGAGTAGCATTGTGGGAGTGGATCATACCAGTACAAAACCTTATGTAAATCAGATTGGTGTTAACTTGCTTCCTACTTATTTAACCACTTATTTAATCACAAAATATACCCTCAATTTCTTTATGAGGAATCTTTTCATTTCCTAATCTTTAAAAAAGTGTCTTGAGGTACTCACTTCACATTATCAAGGTTTATGCAGTATATGCTGAGGCATGTGTTTGAAATTACCTCTAGTTGACAAATGTAAGAAACACTTCTAAGGGCTACAAAAGGCTCTTTTTTTTCAATTTTTTTTAAACTTATCTACAAAGTAGCCAAAGAAGTTGTGTTAAAAATTGATATTGTAACAAGTAAAATATTATTGGCCTGATACTGTAAATTGTATAAATGCCTGTAATATTCTCAGTTTGATGAGGAAGGCCACAGCTGTCACTTTCAATACTTTGCAATCGTAACTCATCATAACTGTCACCATTCTTCAGGGTCACCCAGGGGCAGCTGGTGAGCCTGGTTTGCCAGGGGTGGATGGCTGTAACGGGACAAAGGGTCGTCCAGGAAAGCCTGGTTTGCCTGGTTTGGACGGCCTTCATGGGCCACCAGTGAGTGAAACTACAGCTGTGGTGTATCAGTTATTCAAACAAAGATAAGACCAGCAGATATTATGTCTTCTTCCCAAGACATGGACAGACACTACATTCTTAGGTAAGAAACATTATTTATATTTTTTGATGTGAGATTTTACTGTCTTCCTTTCAGGGATTACCTGGTCCTAAAGGACGTAAAGGAGAACCTTTGTTTGGTGGTACCCTTCCAGGTCTTCCTGTAAGTTATCTTCTATAGATTAGAACAGTGAAGAGCTCCTCATTTATATTGAACTACACTCATTAAAATCATATCATGTCCATGCTCCTCATTTCACTTTACAGGGAGAGCGTGGGAAAGATGGAGACCAAGGTCCACTTGTAGGTTTCTATTGTTGCTTTGATGCTAAAAGAATGATTATCTGTAATACATTGCCAGTAAATAATGCAAACAATGATTTTTGTACATGTGACAGACTTAACAGCATATTTATTGACTTCTATTTATTACATGTTTTTTCTTATTCAGGGAAGACCGGGAGACATTGGACCTAAAGGACAAACTGGCCCTACTGGCCTTCCTGGGCTTCAGGTACAAATGTTCTTGTGCGTCTCACGTGGGGTAACGTAATACTTCAAGATTGTGCATTTGTAACATTGTGCAGGCACACAATGATGGATATGTTCACCCTTTTAGGGTTTGGATGGGCCTAAAGGAGCAAGAGGATCGCCAGTAAGTAACAAACTTCATAAATGTTGCCAGTACATGTTCAGGAAAGTTCTTGTAAATCTACACAAAATGAAATCATTACAAAGACATATATTTCACAAAGTTCTGGTTGTTATGCAGGGTGATCCAGGAGGATCACTTCGTGGTGATAAAGGTGACACTGTAAGAACAGATTTAGTTTATTTTAACAACTATTCATTGAGTTTATCTGCTGCATATATGTTTATCTGTAATACATGTAAAGATTAATTAAATTCTACACTTTAGGGTGAACAAGGCCCACCGGGTCCACCAGGACCAGAAGAAGTTGCAGTACTTCCTCCAGAGTTCCTTCCCCCTAAAGGTGTCAAGGTGAATAAAAAGCCCTCATTTAATATTAATTTCAAGGAGCTTAGTTTTACTCCTATTTTTTTTTTTAGAATTTTATGACAATCCATATATCATAAATAATCTGAACTGCATTGCCACATTTCAGCATGTTTATCTTTTTCAATTCTTTTATAATTTTTATTTCTACTCTACAGGGAGATAAAGGTCTTGCTGGACTGTGTGGACCAAGGGGAGAAAGAGTGAATTTTCCATTATCTTTTTGCCTAAAATTGTGTAAGAAAAAGAGATAAATTATCTATAAACCCTGATTTGTATTTTTTCACCAGGGTAATACAGAACAACCCAACAGTCAAAAATTTAAAGGAGAACAAGGAATCCCCGGATTTCCAGGCGCTAGGGTAATTGATTAAGTTACATTTGGTACATCTCTTGCACAAAAATGTAAATAAATACTTGAAATCTTTCAACTACATTTTAGGGTCTTCATGGACTGCCTGGTAGGGATGGTTCAACAGGACCAGAGGTACACTTGATTTATTATTGAACCTGCTGCAATGCATTTATGCTTTGACTTTATGTTTTAAGTTACTGTAAATTCTATTGAATTTCAGGGTTTACCAGGAAACATAGGACTTTCAGGACTCAATGGGAAAACTGGAGAAAAGGTAAACTTTGTTTGCAATGGTGTTGTTCCCCTTCTAGTTAAGGCAATTCTGTCAACATAAGAAGAAAATATTTTGGGGGGCCATCTGCCTCCCTCTTGTGGCTGTTAAATTGAGCTTTCACATAGACAACATAAAAATGAAATAAAATAGAATATTTCATTTTTATGTGATAAAAATGATTCTTGCAATTGTCTTATAAATATATTTTTATTTATTTATTTCCATTCTTGTCTTTGCACTTAACAGGGTTACCTGGGTGATTCAGGTCCACCTGGCCCTTTGCTGTCTCATAATGAAGGCTATGTGAGAGGTAAAACTATAACCTCTGTGTCTGACACTCCTCATATTGGAGCCCTTCGTGACAATGATAGCTAAAATATAAGAAGAAAATAAAATATTAAAAGTTGGACAATTAACACCCTGTTTTTCTATTTTGACCAGAGTTCTGGCAAAGCAATTAGCTTTAAATTTTTACTTATACTATATACTTTTAGCATATGTAGATGTGTGCTTCACTAGAAAACTAAGTGAAAAGTAACAACTATCTTATTCATTTTTTATTGAAAGTTGTAAAGTTTTTTGTTTTAAGAAGTTTAAAAATATCAAGAATCTGTGCATTAGAATAACATGGTCATTTTATGTTTTTTGTCATACTGTATTTCAGGCCCTAAAGGAGACCGTGGATATCCAGGTGCTCCTGGACTTCCTGGGGACCATGGGTACATGGGCGTTCCTGGACCTCGTGGTCCACCAGGGCCTACAGGTCAGAATTAAAGCTCTATATGTAAATAACTCTGATTACCCCTCATTGATGTATTGCATGAACTGAAATACTATTTACTGAATAAATGACTCATGATGTTGTTTATGCCTTGACCTAAGTCATTTTCTCACTCTAGAATCAGTTGTCTGCTTTTATACATAAACACTGTACTTTATTAGAAATTTCATTTCTTTTTGTTTTTTTTCTAGAAGCACAAAGCCTTCCTGGTCCCCAAGGTCTCCCTGGAGAAAAGGGCAACAAGGGAGAACCAGGGAGGTATCATGATAGCCTATTTCCAGGACCTAAGGGGGCAAAAGGAGTCCCAGGAGCTAAAGGAGTCACAGGCCTCCCTGGTCCTCCAGGTATATTAAATGATTGCCCAAACCTTTTTTTTCTGGTAATATCAGAAAAAAAAGTTTTTTTCAGTTACATTTGCATTACATTATTAGAATAATGGCTTTTTTTCCTGGTTTGTGTTATGATGGCATGTTGTGACACACATAATGGAATGGATCAGGATGTGGAGGTAATTCTTTTATTACAACCTAAATACTGAATTTGTCATTCCATTACCTGTGGCCAGATTTTTTAACATCTCTGGCTGATTATTTGTACAGATTATTACTGTGAGCCTGGGTCTCCTGGTGAACCTGGTGATCATGGACCTAAAGGACTGCCTGGAAACAAAGGGCTCAACGGAATTAAAGGTAGTTTGCTCCTATTTATTGCATGTGCATTAACCACACGAGCAAATATTTTGTTCTGTATCCATTTTGCTGATCGGTCATGCTGCAATATATTAGGAACAACAGCTGGGAATACACTCAAAGAGCATTCAGTTGAGTTTCATGACTTTTGTGCAATCTGTGTTTATGTAAAATAGAAAGCTTAAAAGCTACAGCATTTCTAGTTAGTTAAATGTAGAACATTACACAGATGATTCAGACAATTCAGACAATATGTTGATACTGTGGAAGAGTCAGCCAGTAAAAATCAGACCAGTAGAGTGTGGGAAAAAAATAAAGTTAAAGGCCTAGCATTTGTTGAAGGAATACATATTGCCCCACTGCCTTTATTGTCAAAATTTTAAGATAATTTTAAGTAATACAATTTTAATAAAAAGATTTTAGGATAATTTAAATGACAGAGTTGTAGCCATTTTGAGTAAATCTTGAAAATAATGTTACAGAATGTGCAATTTCATGAAATATTGTGAGCTCTTTCTCAATTTGTAAGTGCTTCAAGTATGTGTTGGGAATGACTTTCAGTTAATATTTGCCTTTTCTATTTCCTGAAGGTTGTCCAGGGGAATGTGAATGTGTTGCTAGTAGTGGGAATGAAGGACTCCCTGGTCCACCTGGTTATCCAGGCCTCCCAGGGTTAGCGGGAGCTCCAGGACCCAAAGGAGACCCAGGATTGAGGGGAAATGAAGGCCCAAAAGGCCCACAAGTAAGGACAGCATTACTCAAGCTGAACTTGAATTTCTAAACCTTTATTTTAAAAGTTAATTGTTTGCTATGTCCCCAGAAACACAATGTTGTATTTTATTTGTGTCCTGGCAGGGCTATCAAGGGATTAGAGGTTCAAAAGGAAGTAAAGGTCAGAAAGGTGAATCTTTTGTGGCTGGTAGTAAAGGTGAGTTTGCGTAAAATCTTCATGTGAATTAAAATACCTTGAATCAGGGAAATGTTATTTATTTCATGAACGCACATAAAGTAGTAGCTTTTTCATTAATTTCGTGTTTCATTAATTTACAAACTAGACAAACACTACTTACTATACACTGTTCAGCATGATAAATCCACATCGAACACAAGCTACACTTGTCTTTGAAAATTCATCAAAATTTAAAGCTGATTATGCCCAGTTTGTGTTTTTGAAAGGCACTAGGGGTGACAGAGGAGAACCCGGATATTCTGGTCCTCCTGCTAGAACAGGAAGGCCTGGACAAGATGGCATTCCTGGTGCAGTAGGAGAACCTGGACCACCGGTGGGTGTATACATAAATGTAACATTTTTAATGATATTGTATGATGAGTGTTTTAATAGGTCTGCCTAATTACATTATGTATATGAAAACATTCTGGGGCTCCACTTTGCTACATTTTTGATTCTGCATCCATGGTTTGAAACAACATTATTGCAGGGTCATGGGTTTGCAGGATTACCTGGTCCCAAAGGTTACCCAGGTCCTCCTGGATTCAAAGGGTTTCTAGGACCTGTTGGTCTCCCTGGCCCTGGTTTTCCAGGCCTAGTGGGCATGCCTGGACCTCAGGGAAATCAAGGATTACCTGGACCACTTGGAATTCCTGGACGACCAGGACCTCCAGGTCAGAACAGACTTTGTGAAAATATTGTTTAAACATTCATATATCAGGCAAGGTGTTATGTTTCTTAAAGACAGTTGGATTTGTGTCATTAGGTGAAACGGATAAGTGCTGTCATGAAGACCAGACTGGCCCACCAGGTTCTCAGGGTGAGCCAGGTGAACCAGGTTAGTATTTCTTGCTAGATTATTGCCAGAAATGCCATGTTTGCAAGAATGATTATTATTTTTTTAATTGGTTTCTTTTTATTGATGTATTCCATTTATAAATTCATTTGTCACTAATGGAAATGGTTTATGTCCAATGGCAAATTTTAGGTACATATTGCATTTTAGGTTTCCAAGTTTCCATTTGGGTTTTGCCTCATTTATAGGGATTCCTGGCCAACCAGGAAGAGATGGTTTTCCAGGAACACCAGGACAACCTGGACCTAAAGGACTGAAAGGAGATGATAGTGGAACTGGAGGGATTGGACCACAGGGTAATGGCTCTGCCACTCTGGAAAAAAAAAAAAAAGGAATTCTCTTCAAGCATGTATTTCATCAAGCCTTCACATAAACTGTCAGCTGTTAATACAAATAATTATCAAATTATCAAAATAACCTACAATAATATTATTATTTTATTATTGTTATTATTACTGTATGTATATTTTTGAGTCACTCTTTTTTTTTGTCAAAGGACCTCAAGGTTTAAACGGGGATCCTGGTGACCCTGGTCCCAGTGGAATTAGTCTGGATGGCCCTCAAGGCCTTCCTGGGTCACCTGGGCCTCCAGGAAGGAAGGGTGCCCCAGGAGACAACCTCTTTCCTAGGCCAGGTGCTCCTGGTGCTCCGGGTGCTCGTGGGGCTGTGGGGTCTCATGGAATCCATGGAACTCCTGGAAGGCCAGGATTACCAGGTAAGCTTTATTTGCAGTTATGACAAAACAAACCTCCAACAAATTTGGGCTTTAGTTAGACTACAAAAAGCAACAAAAAACCCAAAAACAAACAAAAAACAATTAAACAATTATGGACCTCCTGTTTCCTAAAAAGGTTGATCTTGACATTTTAGGAATACAAGGCCAACCGGGACCCCCAGGCCATAAAGGAGAACCAGGGGACAATGGTGACCCTGGAGCAACTGGTCCCCAAGGCCCACCCTGTACTGTGTGTGATCTGATAAGTCCACCAGGCCCTCCAGGATCTCCAGGACGCCCTGGAATAAGGGGAGTACCAGGTGATCACACAATGTTCTTGTGATTTATATTATAGAGTAATAGATACAATTTCCCAGACATGTGCTTATTGTGTTGCTTGAACTTTGCAATGCTTTAAAGGCTACCCTGGACAGAAAGGTGTGAGGGGTGATGTCGGTAGCCCTGGTCATGGTCGGAAGGGTTCAAAAGGTTTTCCTGGTAATCCTGGTGCTGCAGGCCCAGCTGGATCAAGAGGCACTGATGGTTCTCCAGGAGATCCTGGTAGTGATGGTTTGCCAGGACTAAAAGGTAAGTCAGCATAAAATTCTGTATAAAATGTAACAAGTGCTTCTGTTCTTAGGTTCAGTTGGTTGTTCTTGATCTTATTAACACACATTTGCCACATTTGTCATTTAAAGAGTCTTCACTGAGAAAAAATAGCTTCCCTTTTGTTAAAATTATGTAGGTGAGATGGGCTACCCAGGCAGACCTGGGACTGGAGGTGTACCAGGACTTCCTGGACCACTAGGGCCAAGAGGTAAACAAGGAGAACAAGGTTTTACTGGTCACCCTGGTGATCCAGGTGATTCAGGATTGCCTGGAAAGAAAGGTAAGTCTGTGCCTAGATTTCTTTATTGTTTATATTTTCACTATCTGCCCAGACTTAAATATTGTTTAACAACTGCAAATATAGGTTCAGAACAAAGAAAAGCACAATCATATCTGGAGCTTTGTCCCTGTACTCAGGATGCACATAAAAAAACAAACAAATTACATGAATGATTAGCACAATACATAACATAACATAGGTGTCTGACTAAACTCAAGCATATTTGCAGAGTATACATGTTTTATTCTTAACAGATTTTAATTCAGTGCATTCATGTTAAATGAAAACATTTCTTGTTAACAAAATATGGTAAATTTTCAGTGCATTGTGTACATATTGCCTCAAATTTGTATGCAAATCATGACATATAAATACAAAATAAACAAGAAAAATACTAGAGTAACATTGTTGACAGAGTCAATGCTTCGCCCAGCAATCTTTCTGAAGGTCAACAGTATCAATTAAGTTACAGTGCCTCCTTTGGCACATGCTGCATTTTGTTTAGAGGTGTTATGTAAATTTTGTTAAATGCTTCTAAAAAACAAATTACCAAACAACTTTGCATCAAACAGTAATGAAATCATTTCTCTTTAAGTAGGAAGATGGTCTCCACTTGGGTGTCACCAAGCCTTTGTAGTCGCAACTGGCACAAGGAGCTCAAAAGTAAAACTTATTTATTAAGATAAAAGATCAAAACAAAAGCTGAAGTGGCAGCAGACAAAAACTTACTAACAGCAGAGATGACAGGGAACGCAAAAAACAGAGACATGAAAGGAACAAGACAGTGCAACAATATACCAGCAAGTAATGGAAGCTAAGGGACAGATTAAGGACTGAGGCTGATGAGGAAGTGGACACAGATGACTGATTAGTAACTAGGATCAAGTGCAGATGGGTGAGGCAGTC
>JAOXNZ010000092.1:12649720-12662167 GCA_028566095.1 Kryptolebias brasiliensis
CAACAATGGACACATTGTAACATTTTGTGAATATGTGGGTCATTGTGTGTTTATTTTGACATGTGTTATTTGTTTTTTTGTTTTTTTTCAGGGCCACCTGGATTACCTGGATTACCAGGCAGCAGTATTTTTTTCAAAGGAGACCCAGGACCAGTTGGCCCTCCTGGATTACCAGGTTGTAAAGGGAATAAGGGCTTTCCAGGACTTCCTGGATCTCAGAACCGAAATGGCCTTACAGGACCAAAAGGTATAATAATGTACACATGTCTGATGTAATCTGTCGTTTTCATGTGCAGCCATTTACTTGAACAAAATGTTAAAACAATTTTGCAGGGTTGAGAGGGCCAGCTGGTCCAAGAGGCCCTACAGGACACAAAGGTCAGAGAGGCGCCCCTGGGCCTCAAGGCTACAAGGGAGAAACTGGTCGTGTTGGGGATACAGGTGGGAGGCAATGTAACAAAGAACAAAAAGAAATGCAAATTAACATAGTTCAAAATACTGAATGAAAAACAAAAAGGACAACATTATTCATGTTAGGTTAAGTTTTGAGCCAATATTTAATGGGTTTTCTAGGAGTTAAAGGTGCACCTGGTGACCTAATCAATGAAGGTTTGGGAGTGGCTCCTCCTGGACTCCCAGGATCACGTGGTGCCCCTGGACCAGTTGGGTTTGCAGGTTATGTGGGTCCACCGGGGCCTCAAGGATGGAAGGGTAGCAGTGTTTATGCATTCTTTCTCTGGTCTGTTTTGGAAAAATCAGTCTTTTGGGCCCTTTGTTTTTACCATATCATTTGCCATGATATGTGTACTATATATATATATATAGAGGGGGGGGTTGGTCCATGTGTAATTTTGTCTTTGTTTTTCCACATACATCAGGAGAAAAGGGTTCAAAAGGATCTGCAGGCCTTACTGGTAGACCAGGTCGTCCTGGTCTTCACGGTTTAGTTGGAGACCCAGGTGATATTGGTGTGCCTGGATTTACAGGGCCTCAAGGTGAATAATCAAACACAGGAATATTTGCACTGCTTAATCTACTGACAGAGTGACCCAAATAAACTCCACGGGACAGATAAATGCCAAATTAAACATCTATTCTTACTGATATTCTACTTTTATTTTACTCTAATTATGTCAACTCTTTGTTTAACTCTTTCCCCGACCAGGTACCCCTGGTCCTCCTGGTGATCCAGGTGACCCAGGATACAGAGGGCCACTAAAGTCAGCCTTCCTTTTGGTTGTCCACAGCCAATCAGTTCATGTGCCACACTGCCCTGTTGGCAGCACTCAGCTTTGGGTGGGATACAGTCTTGTTTACTTAGAAGGACAAGAAAAGGCTCATACACAAGATCTTGGTACTTATTTGTATATCATAATGGTTTTGTTGTCATCTCAAAATTCTTTAATTAGTTCTTATGGTATGATGAACTCTCTCCTCATTGTTTTTTTTCATTTTGGCTCCTTTTACTTCTCCTTGTAGGTCAACCTGGTTCTTGTCTCCCAGTTTTCTCCACCATGCCTTTTTCCTACTGTGACAAAGCTGCCTGCTACTACTCTAGTCGCAATGATAAATCCTATTGGCTCTCTACAACTGCTCCCATACCCATGATGCCACTCTTTGGCCCAGAAATACGCATCCACTTAAGCCGGTGTGTAGTGTGTGAGACGGTTTCACCAGCAGTGGCCTTTCACAGTCAAGACCATGCAGTCCCTCCATGCCCACTTGGCTGGAGGAGTTTGTGGACAGGCTACTCCTTCCTTCTCGTGAGTTAAATTGAAAGCTTGATTGTGTTCATTAAATTTGTATTAAACAAACTGTCTTTAATTACTACCTGCTGCCTTTCTGTCTTCAGCACACAGGGGCAGGAGATGAGGGTGGTGGACAGTCACTTACTTCTTCAGGAAGCTGCCTTAAGGATTTCCGAACTCACCCTTTCATTGAGTGCCAAGGTGCAAGAGGCTCCTGTCACTACTTTACTAACCTCTACAGTTTCTGGTTGACAACTGTGAATGAGAGAGAGCAGTTTATCAGTTCAAGGCCTGGCATCATCAAAGCAGCAGAAGAGCAGCGACACAAGGCCAGTCGCTGTAATGTTTGCTTTAGAGAAAGATAATGTGCTGCCAGAAATGATCAGTTTTAACTTTACCTATTTGAAACACATTTTGAGACAGTCCACAAGGTGTAAAATGAAGATAAAAGATTATGCTATTTAAATATGCTTAGCAAGTACAAATTATTGCATTATTGCTTTACATCAACAAAATGTTTAGTGTTATTTTTTTTATCAAAACTAATAAAGTACCTTGTATGTGGTGTTAATTGTTTGACAAGTCATTATTTTAGGTATTAACTTTTTTGTCACGTTATTTTAATTTCAGAATGATAATCTTTGAGGAAAAATGCTCAGAAAGGCTTTCCTTTTTCATCCAAGCTGTGCTCCTTGTCAGTTAAAATGTTAAACAACTTAAAACATTCATAGTTTAATTTTTGGGACACTTTAAAACTTGTTCCTTGAGCCTGTTCACAAAAAGAAAATTCCAAGTCAGGAGAAAATGAATGAGTTGTTCGACAGGATACTTTTTTTTTTCCATAGTAAGTTTTGAGTTCATATTTATTAATTTCTCTCAACGGAACCCAAGTGACAATCAGAATACAGTACTTTTTTCCTCAAATATGTTTTTTTCCTTTTCTTTTTTATAACTCAAAACGAGAACACTCAGTGCAATACGACAGAGGACTGACAGTGTGGTGCTCTCTCTACCTTTTCACAGTGCACGTTTATACACACAGAAAGATTGTACATCATCATTACTACATTTCCCACTTCCACCCACTATGATAGGGCAAAGTGAATGTCTTTAAACAATCATTTCAAAATTGCGACTTTCATACAGTGTAGCTTGGCACACGCTCATAAACACACACATGCATCTCTCTCTCTGTCTCTCTCTCTCTCTTGCTCTCTCACACTCACAGACATACATACACATACAGTTACAACACAAAGAGAACTTTGTATCACTGATCCTCACCAGAGAAGGGCTACTGCACTTGCACAAATTCACACTATTTGGGCAATGTTTACATTGCATTTCAGTGTGCAAAAGGAAACCAATTGAGATGATGTAATGAAGAGGGTTGAGGTAGAGGGTGAGGCCAAGGGGAAGGACACATTAGTAACCAGCCTGAATCAGTGTGATGGTAAATGTTGGGTAGTGCAGGTTTTTTAAGATTTGTAGGCCCTTGTGCAACTCCTTCTGTCTTTTCAACTGGGTAGAGCTGTTGCCACATAATAGGTCCTTAAAAAGATTTGATCTCTATAATGGTTGCCAGCCAATTTTAAATTGGGAACATTGTCAGAGACAACCACATATAAACATGGCTGCTTGTCATACGCAACCAGTCTCCTGAGGCTTTCATCTTCTAGCCAGTAAATTAAAACATACATGGCACAACTCATTACTCTTAACATTTTCAAAAAAATATATAAGCATAACACTGAAAGTTATTTCTTAAGCAAGTGCATATGGCTATTATATTCTGCAGTAAAATTAAGAAATCTAAAAGCTTAGGTGTTGATTGTACAGGCTGTCTGTTGGCATCAAGTGTTTAAACTGTCATGATGCATGCAGTGTGCATGGCAATGTAAAGGCGCTGGCATTTACCAGCTACTGCCAATTACCATATTTTAAATAACCAACCATCCAGCCCATATCTCACTTTTGCAGGCTTTGGCTGGTTGTCAAAAGTAAACTATTAATAATGTATGTTCTAATTTACTTCCTACCCAATCCACCCTCATAGTTTATCTTGGACTATAGCAGAAAAGTTTTACACTTTCTCTATCCTCTACAACATGCCAACCGGCAGATTTGTTTTTTCTATAAAAGATTCAACCGCTTCAAAAGGCTTCAAGTTAGTGACCACAAAACTTTTTTTACCATAATGTACAAACTGAAACACACAAAACTTCCTGTTTCTGTTCTAGGACCTGCTGTTGTACATTCTAGAACATCTTTAACCAGGCATTGAGAGCACTGGCATCTAAAGCACGCTGACGTTCACTCCTGGACTTACAATACAACTGTGAAAATGTAAAGTATATAATAAAAGAACTGAGCAGTTCATTCATTTTAGTGCTTTAGGGCACACACACAAAAAAGAGCTGGGCATAAGAAAATTATGCTACTACAGTACAAGTAATAATAGAATATGCTTTCAATGAAAAATAACCTAAACAAAAATAACATAAAAACAGTTATTAGTTTCCATCTACAGGTAATCTACTATACATATTTTAGGCTGTGTTTTGTTCCCCATCATCTTATTTAGAAAATATGTATTCATCATTGAATATTCACTCTACTCATTATAATACAAGAGTTCAGTCACATTAAATAGAAAAATATCAAATATCACCAGCGATGATAAGAAAACATGACAACCTGAACAAGCAGAAATATTGCTGTGGTAACCACCATAGTTTTTTGTTTTTTTTTCCTTTTTCTTTTTCTTTTTTTTGACATCAGCTAGTATTGTCCCTTTGTTGCACTTTACAGTTGTCCTGAAGCCTTGTTGATACGGGGGAGAATCAGTACAACCAAGCAGGGAGAGGAAGTGGAATATCTGAGGGTTATGTGGCATGGAGGTTTAGGTTTTTTGGAATGTCAGATGGCTGTGTCCCAGAATACAGTTGTTTGCGTGGGGTATGGGGGAGGGCGAATCTTCTTGGTCCCACTGTTCTTTCCGCAGCCAGGGAGGACAGATGCACTTTCCTGCTTGCACTGACTTCGCTCATGATTCCTGTCCTCTATACGATCTGAAGGTGGAGGCCTCTCCAGGTATCTCTGCAGGTGTGGATGTTGTCTGGAGCGTATTTCCTTGCACAGGGTTCGTTTCCTCTCGATCTGCTCAAGCATAGTGGTGTCTCCACATACCCATGGCATCTGGAACATCTGAAGGACAGAGTCAACGTACCAAATTTAATAAAAGCAGACTGATCTCAGAATTATTTATAATCTTTAAAGTCCAAGAAATGTGATAAGGCTTTAGTGATGCTATACAAGTACATATTCTTGACTGAATGAATTACACATAAAATGAAAAAATAAATAAATATATATACTGATTTTATGCACTGAGAGTGGGACAGTAGATATGTTGTGAGTTTTCAGAGCTTGTAAAAGTCTAAAACAATTACTAAAACAAATTAAAATAGAAAAGAAAAATTTAACAGTTAACTCTGCATACCTGACTTTGATGTGTCTCTGATGCTCTCCTTTGTGGCGTCCCAATTGGGGAAGGATTTGTAGGCAAAGAAGGTGAACGACTATACTTTGATGATGTTTTCAAATCTGAAAGGGAAAATTCCTGTTAAGCTTTCTGTCAGTGTAACAATTGCACTTTTCTTCCTGAAAGTAAATTGCTGAAGCATAAACTACAAACCATCTAATTCTCTTTTTTTTGTTGGAAAATTTTCTTACCATTTCCTGTTCCTATGGTCATCGGTGGGCTACCTGATGATCTCCCGTGGTGAGTAGGTGTAGTTGTTGATGAATGCTGTCCTGACATTGTGCTACTATTCCTTTCCTGTGCTTTAGATTGGTCCATGTTGCGATTTTCTCTGTTATTTCTCCGTGGTGTGCCATCTGATCTGTACCCTCGTTCTTTTTCACACTTAAACTCCATTGCAGAAGGACTCTTGGTGCATTTGACATCATATTGATGCTGCTCAGAGCCATTAGGACTTCTGTCTTTGCTGTCTCTTCTCCCTTCAAGACCAGTTCTATTCAGATCTTTGCTGTCCTGCCTGGGTAAAAGAGGGGGTGGAACATCTCCTCCATTGAGGCAGCTTGGATCTCTCCCTTCATACTTTAGTTCGGCCCTGTCCTTGTTGTTTCTGGAAGTTTGATGTCGAGGCAGAATCTCAGGTGGCTGATCGATTCTTCCTTCATATCTATGTTCAATGTCACTTCTTTCTTTTTCTTTATTCTCCTGGTGGAGTAACAAATCAGGGCGACCGTCTTTGCTCTCATGTCTATACTCTGGTGCATTTCTGGATCTGTCTTTGCTTTCTTGTCGAGGCAAAAGCTCTGGAGCCTTGTCTCTGCTTTCGTGTTTAGAGTCCATGCCATTCCTGGCTCGCTCCTTACAATCCTGTCGAGGTAAGAGCTCAGGTGGCTGATCCAACAGTCTTTCCCTGCTTTCATGTTTATAGTCTACACCATTCCTTGCTCTTTCCTTGCTGTCTTGTTTTGGTAACAACTCGGGCGGTTGATCTTTGCTATCCTGTTTTATTGAAGACTCTATTCCATGTCCAGTACTACGATCTTTGCTGTCTCTCCTTGGCATCAAATCACCATTACTAATCCCTCTGTCCTTGGAGTCTTTTCTTATTGGAGGTATAGGTTCTAAGGAGCTGGAGCCCCTGTCTTTGGAGTCCCGTCTCACAGGCATGGCGTCTAGTCCACTGCATGCCTGATCCTTGCTATCCCGGCGAACAAGTGGTGCATCGGCACTGCAACAGTTACGGTCTTTACTGTTACGTCTGTGAAGCAGAGGATCTACATTGCTGCTGCCTCTATCTTTGTCTTTGTCTCTTTCTCTTCGATGAGAAGACTCTTTGCTGTGGCGCTCCTTGGAGTCCCGTTTGGACTCCTTGCTGTGACTGTGACGTTCCTTACTCTCTCGCTTGGATTCACTGTGAGACTTCCCTTTGGACTCAGCTGCAAAAGAAAAAACAAAAAGAAAATAACTGGTTATTACAAAATGTCAATCAAAACATTGTGCAAATAAAAACAAACAGTATTTCTAAATTCTGTAAACTTTAATGATTAGTTCTGCAGTACTACAAAATATCCACTAGGTGTCACTCACTACTTGGGTAAGGAGCAGCAGAAACCCCTTGGAGCAATTTCAACCATAATATGGGACCACAGGCATCAATGGTCTATTAATTGTGGCACATACTTATACATACTGTCATTTACTGATTAATACTGATTTTACAACTATGCTGTATTCCATTTTTCATTGTTTTCTATAAAATCCATTGTATAACTTACATTAATGACTTTGACTAAAAAACAATCCATGGTTACTAAAACAACATACATTCAGCATGCACTCCACAGTTAACACAGGCTGTGTTAATGTTGTCAAGTTGTCTTCATGGACACTGTGTGCAACATCCACAACCATCCCGTCTTATGATATACAAACCATTTTAATGTATGCAAGCTCGTGCATGTGTGTATGTGCATGGAAGTGAAAGAGGTGATTACCAAATTGGTAAATAGGTCAGGCTTGCTTTTGTTGCTTCTATTGCCTCAGAATATAAGCAAATAATAATAAAAATAATAATAATAATAATAATAATAATAGTCCCGTCCTACCCTCTCTGTGTAGTGCAAATTCTTGTCACAAAAATAAAACAAAACAAACAAACAAAAAACCAAATTGCTAGAGCTTGTTAGCGCCCATGTTGTGCTTACACACAAGTGTTAGGGTAAAAAAAAAAAATTTAAAAGACTTGTTAAAACAGCCCACCCATAATATGCTGATAACGTATGGAAACTGTTTAAAACCCAGGTGGGTCTGAATAACAAAGTATCATCAAAAGGCTAAATAAAAGGCACCACAAGGAATTTCTGGCACCTAAATGCAGCACTTAACTATTTAAAATCTCCTAATAAAGGCAAGTAATTTATCAAATAAAAATAAAATAACTCAGAACTGGCACAACATCAGTTTAGCACATGTAAACATGTACAGATGTGCATTTCACTTCAGTCAAAGTGACAAAAAAAAAAAAAAAAATCATATTCTCAGTTTCTACTCCTTCCATCTGCACAGCTGTACCAGCTGCATGATTGGCTTTTTCATGAGAAAACCATGTGCTGATTGGACAAAAATGGTTTGAGTTGAGAAGCATTGCTATCCCTGTCAGCTGCTCAGTGTGCCTCTGTAGACCAGCTGGCCCTGAGCTGTGATTGGCTGCATTACCCATGGGGAGGAAATCTGCAAATAAGAATCAGGGATTTTTCTTCCTTCCACTGTTGCTATGTTGTAGTTGCTAAGAGCACTGAAGGAGGATGGATGAGGATGGATTCTGAACAGAGCCATTATAATTTATGATTTATGTAAAAAAAAGACTCAGTGAGTCTAGTTTTTATAAAATATAAATTAAGATTTCAGTTTGAATATTGACATTTTCTCACACTGTAAACCACATGTTCAAAGTAAGGATTCAACATTGCAAATGTATGTCTACTCTAAAGTTTATCCCCAAGTCAAACACACTGATTAGCTTATTATGGATGCATTTATAATAATACACGGCATACCGTAATACAAGCTTTACTGTCATAAAATGTTTCTTATTCAGAGGGTCAGAAATTTAAAAATAATGATTAAATTTAGCAATATTAACATGATTTTTTTGTTTATTAAACAATATGCCTGAGAACAAGGCTGTTAATTTCCAAATGATTTACAATGTCTCTTATAAGATTTAATAATAACAAAAAAGTACGAGTGTAAGCGATTTATGGTTTTCTACAACTTTTTGTCAAATTTAAGCAACTTGTCCACTTATGAGCAGATTTTGTTTTCCTCTGCAGATACAGAGATTTTGGCAGAGTCTTGAGTGTGGCATAAATATGTGTATTTAAATATGATGTTTACATATTTAAAACTAATCCTGCCTGATGGCCTAATGCCATGAGTAGGTTTGAGAGACCTGCTGTCCGCTTTAGTCTCTAATCTCCTCAGATTAAATCATACGATCTGTATCAAACTTGGCTTGGTGGGGCCTAGATTAAACCAATGGAATTTTGCAGAAATTGCAACAATTGTGGTACAGCCCTAGAATTTGGCAGGGTTGATGTTTTTAATCCAAATTTAAAAGGAAATATAACCAATGAGGGAACTAAAGGTTGAGTTTTGTGTGTTTGTTTAATTTAAGCACCAAAATAGTACTTCTCATTGTTGTTATTCTCAATCTTTGCAGCTGATTTTATGTGTTGCAGTCAAATTCTCTGATTGATAATATTATTAAATTTAAAGGTTCCAAAATTTTAGTTTATAGGTGGCCATTTAGATGCAAGTTTCAGGATTAATAAACTCTCTTTATGCCTATCTAAGTATGTTTGCAGTGACTCACTCTCTCCAGGCTCTTTGGACTTTCTGCCACTGGAGTTTTTCTTCAGCATGTTCCTGCCTGTGGTGAACAGGTTTGTGAGTTCATCAAGTGGGCTGGTAGGTGTTCGAGAACGACCTGTCGACACATTCTGCATCGAGCCATGGAGCCGTCCAACACCGTCTTGAGGTGGTGAGCCTTTGCCATGAGGAGTAGCAGAGGCGCTCCGTGGGAGTCCTCCAGGGAATGGCATGGGAGCATCAAACGGAGGCGTGCGCATGAGGCTCAGGGGGGTAAGACAACGTCCCATGCTGACGGGTGATGGGCAAGCAGAGTGGCTACGCTGATAGGAGGATGATGAGGAAGATTTGTAGAGAGTACAGGGGAGTGGAGGTGCAGAGGAACGGCCAGAGACTGTGAGTGTTGGGGTGGCAGTGAGCTCCCTACGGAGGTGAGCAGACGAAGGAGGCTCATTTGAAGAGGTGGGTGATTTGCTGTAGGACTGGTTCTCCAGCATCGGCAATTTGGTTACATCTAAAGGTGTGAGGGGGGACTCATCTGAGTTGGGAGAGCACTGGGCTGGTGCTGGTGGGAACACCAAGAGTGGAGGCCGGTGAGTGAGTAAATTGGGAAAAGGTGCAGGAATGTCACAGAGGGGAATGTTTCGAGGAGTGGAACAGCGACTAAGTGGCTCAGGGTCATAGGGTGCTGGGGTGGGGCATGCTGAGCGGCATCCCACAGGATCAGTGCGGTACTCCATATCATCCAGGGCTGGATACTTCATTTCTTCATACACAGACTCTCCTGGCTCTTCATCCTCACTCTTCAGTGGTTCTCGTGTTCCTATGTCAATCCCACCCATTTCTATGTAGACGGGTTCATCTTCACAGTCATCTGTTGGACTCTCATCAGTCTGTGGGGGCGAGGGGTTGCGTTCACAGGGAGATGTGGTGAGGTGGAGGGGTTTGGAGTGACAGATCCCACTGCTTCCATGACTCTTAATGTAGGACTCATCGAAGGAAACACTCAACTGTGTATTGGGATTCCTCTTGGGTTTAGGGGGTGGCATCCTCCTGCAGTCCTCATTGCATCCTTGAGCTGCTAAAGAAAAAAGAAAACAAAAAACAAATATACCTTTCATCATCTGAAATCTCACACAACTTTTTTTTTTATAAGGTAGACCATCATCAATCAATTCAATCATAAACATTAACCCAAAACTGTTTTCACCACAGTGGGTCAGCAATAGGTCACCATGTTTTGCTGAGAGCAACACCTTACTGGAATAGTTGTGGCATATTCCTGTTTCTGGGCCACATGTATAGCAACTGTATAACTGTATATTAGTATCGTAACTGGGTCACACACTGTGGAGTGTCTTTCTGATAGTGGTGACGTAGTATTGCAGAGTGAATCTCTTTAGATGTTGTGCAGTGATGCTTTAGTACTGTGTTTATATTTTCTAGGCACTACTGTACAATACAGTGTTGCCACTCTATAAAACTGGCCATATCACAGTCTATTTCTAGGTCACACAACGAAAGGTTTGGATAGCACTGCCCGTCTCTTGGATAAAAAAATGAGAGATAAGTGTGGTGAAGAAGTGAACCATAAGTGAAATTTCCAAACTGCAGATTTTGCATCCTTAATAATTGAAATGCCAGATGGCCCTGACATGCATACTTCCCAAAACTGTATGACTCACCACCATCACTACTGTGCATGCAAAAGAGCATGCACTGCACATGCTTGAACATTATTAGATTGAAATGATAACAGACATGCTCTTAGTTTATAGCACCTAATTTTGAAGTTATTTTGTTTTTAGAAACTGATTTTTCCCCCATGTTTTGGTCATATCCCAATTTGACAGGAAAAAATAGCTTCATTGTAAATATTCTGCATTTAAGTTTAAAACCTAAAAAAATAATAATAACAAAGATCAACTTAAACATTTACCTTTGGTCTGCAGTGGTACAATACTATTTCTAACTGGGAATGCACATGTTTTTGCTTTATTCCTTTTACCCTTTACAAATATAGTGCTAAAGGAGGATATTCTTCAATCTAAATATCAGGTGAAGAATTACTGGTTCAATGTAATACTCATGTTCTTGAGATTTCCCTCCCTTTCTTTGTGTAAACATGCCTCCATATTTGTACATGTGGTTGCATTAAGCTGAACAGTGGTGTATTTATTCTTTCCCCCCTTCTGCTGCAAAATATATCTCAATACTAGGAGGATTTCTTGGTAAATGATGAGATAAGTATCAGCACTGACTATGAATCCACCCCTTGAAACACCATTCACTCCCTGTTTTTCCTCCCTCTCCTTTCTCTATTGCTTCCTCTTTCCCCCTCCCCCTGTAGTCGCTGTGTTTACCCGCAACAACCTCCCCCTCCCTCTCCTCCTGGGTAAAACGAATCTAGGTCAATCGCTCCTCCTGAATGAATTCTACTCTGACAAGCTCCTCCCTTTCCCATCAAGGCACCAGCTACAGAACACGCAAGCCTCCCCTCAGCCAGGGACACCCCCACACTCTCTCCCTGATTGGCTGTGAAAGCTCAGACTTCATGGTTTCTGGAGTCCCATTGGCCCGAGCTGCTGAGCGATGCTGTGATTGGCTGGGCTACAGGGGGTCTTGTTTCTGTGGGATGGTTGCCGTGGTGCCCAGGAAGATCTGTGTGCACACAGACATCCCCACCAATCTGAGCCAGGCTGGGTGACTCCCTAAACATCACATTGGTGGCAAAGTATACGAACCGAAATGAAATCAAAGCTTCATACAACCTCTTTTTCTTTCTCTTCTTACACCTGCATCTAAGGCCACTCATAATAAAGTTTACCATTAAGCTTACAAATGTCAAACTGAAAACAAATATTTATTATATATTTTATATATTATTATTATTATTATCATTGTTATTATTTACATTGTTGGAATTGCTTTGAGAATATTTGTCTCAGCTATTTGGGACATTAGCTCTTCAGCACCTGATGCTTGAACAGTTCTGAATACATCCTAATTTATTAACATTATGCACATTTGTTTTTACTTTAATGGTTAAAATACTCATGAAATCTTTATTCAAAAGACTGAGATTAATACACACCCTAATAGATATATTGCAACTAAATACTAAATATAACATACTGCAAGAGGGCACTTGTTGAAAATATATATTTATATAAAAGTCACTAAGAAGTGAACTAATAGCAGGATGTGATTACTTTTAGCTCAGACATATCTATGGGTTAGGATAAATATGCTAAACAAATATTGTTTTTCCTAAATAAAAACAAAATC
>JAOXNZ010000092.1:12706689-12730001 GCA_028566095.1 Kryptolebias brasiliensis
TGCAGGATCGCATCCTGGCCTGGGGCCTTTCTGGGTGGAGTTTGCATGTTCTCCCTGTGCACACGTGGGTTTACTCCGGGTACTTCGGTTTCTTCCCACAGACCAAAAACATGCATGTTAGGTTAATTGGAAACCCTTTAAATTGTCCCCAGGTGTGAGTGAGAGTGTGAATGGTTATTTGTCTCGTTTGTCTCTACATGGCTCTGCGAGGGATTTGCGACCTGTCCATGGTGTCCCCCGCCTCTCGCATAGTAACTGCTGGAGATAGGCACCGGCTCCCCGCGACCCGGAATGGAAAAGCGGGTAAAGAAAAAGGATGGATGGATGTCCAGTGTTGCCTGGAAGTAACTGTTTTTAGGATGTTAGCATCATGAAGTGTAACTAATGCAAATAAAGATTGAAAACCTTTTGTCAAGTAACACCACTTTGGAAAAAATAAATAAATGAACACTCTATCATGAAAAGTTTCAGGGATTCTTGAAGAATCCTCAGTGCTTGTAGAGCAAATTGTAAAACTCCTATCCAGTTCTTGTGACTTTTGAATCTTTAAGTGACAATGCACCACAGATTGTCATTCCATAATGATTAGTTTAGCCACATGGGTTTGCGAGTACCTCATCACTCAGTACAGTCAGTTGCTGCACCCAGAAATAAAATGGTATGAAATGGGATCAAGTAAGGAGGGCAAAGAGGAAGCCATAAAATAATTTTCCATAGAAATTCTCTGGGGTTGCCTGGGCAAAGGCTAAATCTTAAATGACATGTAATACTATGGACGTGTGTCTTGTGGTCAGAGGAGTCCACATTTTAACTCGCTTTGGAGAAAAACAGATGTCAGTATGTTTTGTAGCAAAGCTGAAAAAGACAATGCTGGATGTTATAAGTAAAGATATAAGAGACAGTGTATGTCATGGTATTAGAGTGTCCCAGCAGCTACCAGTAATACAGATATGCATATTGAAATTTTGAGGAGACTCACAGTGTGCTATTCTAAGTTCAACATCTTTTCTCATGATTATTTCAATAGGACAATGCCAGACCTTGTTCTGGACTGCTTACAACTGAGATATAATGATTACCAACAGCTAGACAGGTGAAACATTGTCTACAGCAATAATGGACTATAGATTTATGGTGCAAAAAGTCAGTGGTAGCCACATTTTATTTATTTATTTATTTATTTTGGTTATTTTATTTATTCATTTTTTTAAAATGAATAATTGATGGTAAACATACATTCCTCAGTTTTTGAGTTTGTTACTGGCAATAATTTCTAGATTTGTTTATGTTTATAGATTCAATGTAGTTCTCAATAAAAACAGAATGATTTTTGTGTACTTTTGCCTGTTAAAATAAATGGCTAAACAGATGCAAAGACTCCAATATTATGATTTTTGAAATTTATTTTTTTTCTATTTTTTTAAGTTAGAAGTGACATTTGTTTATGCATGGGCACTATGCGTGATCACATACAGGCAGAGATGGTTGCTAGGTTTAAAGGCTGATCTTTGCAACTATGGATGAAGGAAACACACTTTCATTGTTTGTGCACTGTATGTACATACATTTGTGTGTGTAGATGCCTGCTTGGTATTCATGGGGTGATGAAAGCCCAGAGCAGGGAGCCCAGTGTGTGAACAAGTGGGACAAAACTGAAAGGTTCCAACAAGGCCATTCAAACCAGAACTAGTCAGGTGAAAAAAGAAATAAATAAATCCTCCAATAGAAGTAAAACTCTTAAAGTCAGACACTGCTACCTCTTATTTTTCTGTGCTCTCATTCATGTTTTTATGAAGCCACAGTGGCCTGTTAAGGGAAACTGTTAAGTCTCCAGCACACAATCACTGGATCATGGCCACAGCTTTTACCATTAAATATCCATGTCACCCCTTCCAAGACAAACAATCAACTTGAAAATTACAATTGCTTTGCAGAAGTTTCATGTTTGATTCTACTGTTTGAAAAGTGAGCCAATGCAATTCATATTTTTCATTAATTGTAAGATTTTGTGATCTTAAGCACAAAAATGATTGTGATCATTTTTTTTAATTGTTAGTATTTTAGTAAGGAAATTATTGTGACTCTGTGGTTTTATGATATGATGTTATTCCTAACCATTCTGTGGCTGCTCTCCTACATTTACTGATTTGCATACTACACAAGTCTCAACTGTATATTACCATGCATCACTGGACTTGAGTTACAACACATACTTTACATCTGTTGACATACATACTGAGCATAAAGTCTCCACTGTTTGTAGGTATCAAATTTTGATCCTGTAAGGAACCTTAGATAGTTTATGTTTTAACACACTCCTGTTCTTACTGATATAGAGCATGAATGCTTGTCAAAGGGAAGTGGTCATGGATATTAGGGGTGCCTGGGGCGGGATTATGTTGAGTAGACACAATTAGGAAAAAGTTGGAATGTTTCCAGTAAAGGAGGCTACTCTTATTGGGCCCCGACTCAAATGGTAGCTCCAATGTTTGGTTAGGTTTTCTTCCTCTGAATACTTACTTGTTGAATTCATCTTAAAATTTCTTCCCTCACAGTTAGCGGTACTTGAGAGGCCACAGTCTGCTGTTTATTGACATGGCTATTAAAAATGTCAAGGCTCGTTTGGCTTACCGGGATATTTTATATTATCTGCTTGGTAAGAATGGACAGATGTGGATACATTTTAACACAGAGAAGCATTTGTTCTCTGAAATTCTTATTCTGTGATGCAATAAGTGACTGAACATTTTTAGTCTACTTATGAGTAAACTGTAACACTATGAAGATCTATAGTATCCCCTTATGTTGAAGTCTTATGTAGGAATGCTATTAATCCAGAAGCCTGATTAGAGCCAGATTAGAAGTGTCAGCTGCATCTTAAATAAAAGTATATTTAAAAGCAAATAGGCTATAGAAATACATAAAATATAAAATAATTAGCTGTCAAGTCAGAGTTTTTATAGTACCTGTATTTAATATTTTACCAAATGTTGAAATAGAGTGGACTCAGCACTTATATATAGTACATATACAGATAACTCATCTTTCTAAGTTGTGTGCACCTTTGACTTAGGGTGTGAACTCCAAGCAGACTGATTGATTTACTCAGCAGTTCATTAGCTAATGATAGTGGGTGCAGGGTAGTTCCTTCAGTAGGCCTCACACATTTTTCTCAATCTCCTCATTCCTTATATTCTTTAAGCGTGCTATAATATGCTGATAGCTCTCAACACCACAGGAGATTTGTACAAATTATCTCCCTTTATTAAAAATGTATGCTCTACACTGATTATATGACTGATTACTAGAGCCTTGCACTTGGATAGAACTACAAAGCAGCTGTCCTTTTTTGTCCATTTTTATTTTGTGTGACCAACAGTATGGATTGACACAATAATATAATTTAAAAGTCATGTAATTTGGAGTTACACTGTTGATTACAGGTGGATGAAATGTTCAAGAAGTAGAACAAACATGGTATTTTCCTGCAGAACATTGACTCTACTTTATGGACTGTTTTATATGTAACAGTAAAAAGCAGGAGAGAGAGAACAACAAAAGGACAAGTTTGACAGGTATCCAACACTATCAAGGACTTGGGCTCTCAACTTTGTAATACTTGTTTTTTTTACATAGAATTTATGGTTATTTGCAAGTACAAATACAGGCAATGCTTCTAGTGCTTCTCACATATTTCTGTCTGAATAACTGTAATGCAAAATTAAGAGACGTGTAAAGTTTTAAAAAATCTCATTTGCATTAACCATCACAAAACTTTTGATTCTGGAATTGTTTAAAGATGGCTTTTAAGATAGCAATGGAGATAGATATGGAGTTTAAGAACTAGCATACTTTTTCACTGCAAGTAGATGTTTTAATTCAGGTTTTTGAGTTGGTTGTGACTCCAAACAGCCAAATATATAAAAAGGGATTTTTTTTCATTTGTGCTTTATAATCTTGACATGATGATACCACAGAGCAGCTGCTGTAAGATTAACACATATACTTCATCTGTGTTATGATTTTAGTGGTAACTACTACTGCATTGGAAGACTTCAAATGAACACCTGGATTCATGTTCCTTTTTTTCTTTTAAGTTCCACAAACAGACCAGATAAACTTTTATCCATACTTTTTCTTTTTCTAACATCCTGTCTGCTTTGACTCTAAATATAACACCACTTGTGGACACTATGATACCATGGGACACTCTGTGTATGTGATTGTCAAATACAAAAGTTGTCTTTAGATTGTTATTTTCTGCTAAACAAATCCCTGAGTCTCATATTTACCTTTCATCTGTGAGGGATTTAATCAGAGTAAACAAGCTTCAATGTTGAGAGAGGAGCTAAGTGTGCTCTTTACTGATTAGAATCTAAAGCACTTTCTATGATATACAAGTGTCTGTATCTCTTTTAATTAGCAATGACTTCATTTAGGTAGAAAAGAAAAAGGCAGGGAGGGGAGGGCTGATTGATAGGGACAAAAAGACAGAGTGATTTAGAGAGAATGAAGGGAGACCTAAAAGCAGAAATGTCAGAAACAGACAGACAGGGGAAGTAAGGAAAGAGACATAAGTGTACATTTTAAACACTGCTTTTCATGTTTTTTGTAGGCTAAATAAAGTTGGAATAGTTGGAGACAATTCTTGCAGGCAATGGAAAAAATTGTAAACTGTTCACAGAAAGGCCCCTTTTAAGATTTAAACTGTAAGAACTCCCTTCTTCTTCTTGACTGAGAATCTACACCAGCATCCCTTCTTGTTGTGACTTTGCCAAGCCATCACAGTAATTTGTAATATTTAACTTAACATGTTACCAATTTCTAATGCCATAATACATAATCTTAAGCATAAATGAGTTAAACATAGGGCTCCTTTATCAGAATTTTAAACCAAGATGTGAAGATGGTCAACATATTCAACATATAATAGACATTTTCCTTGCTCCAAATACAACTTTAGATTAGTTTATTACAACACCCAGGTAGGCTATTTTTGTAATGCAGTTACTTTGTTTTCTGTTATTCTGATAAAAACAAAGCTTTTCTTGTGGTGGTTGGAATAAAGACAACATTTAAAGCCCACTGCTGTCATAGTGTGTAATTAAATCAAAAACACCGCAGTGCTGCTGAGGGAGGAGATGAACTCCCTTATTCCCTTAACACACCCAGATCGTCCCAGATGGTCCCGGATTTCTCTTGGCAACCATCCAGTCACACGCTTGCTTCCCTAACCCCAAGGCTTTCACCACAACACTGAAAAAATATAGCCATTTATTTGGATCCTAGTATATTGGACCACAAACTGTATTCAGTTCAGATTTACTTTAGATCCTCACCAACTGATGTATATGAGTGGCTGAACAAGGCACTGATCATTTTAGTGGGACAAAATCCTTGGAGAAGAATTGTTTTGAAATGCTACAAGGTTGTGAACGTTCTTCAATTTTAACTTATGTCTACTCTCAAAAAATAAAAATAAAAAAAGGAAACAATTGTTTTAGTTCTTTATAAAATTTTACACATCTTAAAATTGGAAACTGTTTGTTGTTTTGTTTTTTTACTGACATGATCAATTAACTGACAAATATGGTATTATTACTAAAATAACTGTCTGATGGCGTAGAGCGACAAGGCAGTATGCATATATGTCCATTTAATAAATAAAACCTTAAAGAATGTAAACTATAAGAGTCTTCAGTGTCTGAAAAAGCCCTGCTCATCCCATATCACACAGCGTTTGGGGTGAGAGGGGGCTGAGAAAGTCCCCTTGGCTTTACAGGGTAATCCCATGATAAATAAACTGGGAAGAAAGACCACTGCTGTTATCTGTAAACCAATACTCCTCTAGAAAAGGGATGGCCAAGGGCTTGGCTAGGATGGAGCTGATTTTCTTGCTGTGCTCTTTTTCTTACTTTGTTGGCTCAGGAAGATCAAGGCACACTCAAACAGAGTCTCATCCACATCATTGTATAGTAAAAATATCATTAAAGGTCTATTTTCTTTTTGCGCAAAGGATTAAATCCAACCCTGTTAAACCTACTGTATGTCCTCTATGTTATGTATTTGCTAAAAGTTGTTGTAGAAGTCATTTTAAAAATTTGGCAGCTCAAATTCACACAGAATACATGCTTTAGCATTTCCCTAAAGTTTTTCCACATGGATTGAAAACATCCCATCAGTCTTCTCCATCAATCAGTTTCTGTCCTCAAGCAGTCATACAATGAATGCTTCACAAAATAGTTGAAATTGTCAAGGTATAACAAAGGCGAACAGGTGGTCAAACACACATACACACTAAAGTCCAAGCAAGATCGCTTTCCCAAAATGGGATTTTCATTCCCACGCCATCATCAGGTCAGAAGATAATTGATTTATGGCCATGTTTTAGCTCATGTCGTTAGTCAGCCTGTCATCCGATTGGCCCTCAGGATTAAATGGTCAGCAGATTCATTGTTTAAGAGAATGTGTCTGTATCTCAAGAGGATCCTTAAGAGGATACTGTTTATTATTCCTGCAATGACTTTGCCTTCTGTTTACTCTGTTGTCTGTTTAGATAGGCAAAAGAATGATTTGTGTTTGCCTTATTGTTTGAAATGGAGGCCTTCTCCAATTTTCTGTGGCCTCTTCAGAGGTCCTGTGATTTTGAACCTCTTCTCTGTGGTATGCAAGGAAAAGTAATGGGGTAATACAAACAGAACTGAGAGTGACCTCCTCTCGGTGTTCATATTTTACACATATGTTTACTTAGTTGTCTTTTTGCATAATAGCAAGTGTCATACAAAAGCAAGTGAGAAATGGCGCTGGGTATAAAACCAAAGTTTACATTAGCTTCTACATTGTTTCTGTGTTTGGTGCCACTTCGACACGATAACCAAATAACAGACTCATTTATATTTATTGAACTTAAAACAGGATAGTATAATGACAAATCAGGTAAAAATGTGCTTGTGAGGGGGTACAAGATAAATTTAAACAGCGTATAACCTATTCTCTTTCCACTGATTGGGTAACCTAACTTCACTGACATTTTTGGGACAACTGATTCCACTTTTCATGCAGTTAAGCTAGTGGCCCTGCTCAACTTTTAAGGCATACATACCTCTTGCACAGCCTGCCCACATTACAACTTTCACGGCAGCACGCACTCTTCCACATGCAGTGTCTCAGACCTCCCAAACATTATAGTCCTGGCATGCTATCATTGGACTTCTTGTTGTCTGAAATATATGAAATGAATCTCTGGAATTTGATTTATAGATGCTATTTTTGCCCTTAGCCAAATAAAGAACAGACGCATGAATCACTTCAACAAGATGGACCAAATTCAGCAAGCATTTAAACACAGAGTTTATATACTGTATAAGATGCAACCATGTTTGTTTGCTTAAATGAGACTACCTTGACATTTTCAGATGTACTAATCATTTCAGTTTATTTTACTAGTCTCAATCACTTGACAACATAATCGGAACCTCTATTTTTGCAGTTTGCTTTTTGAAATAATCTCATAGTCTGCTTTTAGAATACATGTACAAATAAAATTTGAACACAGCTTTTTGCGCAGACAGTAAGCAATCAACAAAAAAAAAGTGTAAGCACCAAAAAAGGCATTACTGTACTCTGCTTTGTCTTATAATGACTATGAAATGTGTGCATGTGTGCTCTATGTTTATATGTGTCTATGTGTGCATGTGCGACTGCGGGTTACTCTCCCACATGTGAGCTTGTTTTATGGGTCCAGAGGGAGTGAGGGTTAATGCAGTAAAACAACCTTCCACGTGCCCAGCTTGAAGACGAGATTTAAGACCCAGCCATTTGGAGACTGAAAGCCATAATGAAGTGTGAGGTGCAATGATTCAGGTAGTTATGGTATTGTCTCCATTGCCTAAGCAATTTAGAACCCTACTGTTCAGGAATTACTTGCTGTAAGATTAAATTTACATTCATGCACCACATGAGATGACAGATTAGCCTCACCTTGGAGATTTTTTTTTAGGATAGCACAACTGTGTTTTTATTTGTTTGGTTGTTTTTTTTCTATTAATATATGCTTTCAGACTAATCAGAAATGTTTGTAGAATGCCGAAACACACTTGGATAATACTCTACCAGTAAATGGACAAGCTTAGAGTTTTGTTCTGTGATTGACGCTACATTTTACATTGCATTGGCCACAGCAGGTACAACCAGCTCCAAAAAACAATCAGAACAAAGATCACATTACATAGAAAACTCACCATAAAACACACTTATAATCCACTTACCAATATAACCATGACATTTTTTTGTATTATTAAGGTTTCTGTCAAATAATTCAATAAAAGTTGTAGCCAAAATAAACAAATAAATATAAATCATGGGACAGTGCAGTTTTCACTTCAAGCTCGGGTCCTCTGCTAGAGGCTTGGGAGCTTTAAGGCTCTGTAAAGTATTTTAGATGTTCATAGGACTGTACTCTTCTGGACAGAGCTCTCTGAGGTTGTTCCTGAGATCTGCTGGAGCCACTCTCCCAGTTTCATTGTCACAGAACTAAGTGCTTCAATCACCACTGGCACTACTGAGGCCTTAACTCTCCACAACTTGTCTATTTAACGCCAGGTTTGAAGTTGTTTCTAAGATAATATGAATGTTGGATTTTTGAAGTTTTCATAGTACCCACATCCACCTCCAATGGCGGTCTGAGTAAAGCTGCCTGTCAGTCCATCTTGACAGGGATCACTCCTGCAATTGAGCACCATCCAAGTGCAATAAGATAACCCAGATGGATGTTGACCTGAACAAGGCCCATGTGATCTTCCATTTGTTCTAGTGTAAGTTTAGACCTTGTTTAGTTGACCAGTGAAGTTGATTGGCTACAAGTCCACTGTTTGTATTTTTTAATTTCTTTAGTAAGGCGTTCAATTCAAAATAAAAATAAAAACTAAGCATGACTGATGCCTTTATGGTGGAATGACTCATCCCTTTAGACAAAGCAATGTATGTGCTCTGATCCCTGTAAGGACTTACTCAATCTAGCTCACAAAAACCATTGCAGCCTGTCTCTTTGGCTAATTGAGGATCATTTAACAACACTGCCCAGAGGCTTTTAAGCCAATGAGATGTCATTGATTTTGTCTCTTAGTTTGAAGCATGCTCCTCTCTTTTTTCGTCAAGGTTCTGCTGTCTCCTTCCCTCCACTGTAGGCTTTAATAGCCCACTGAAGATACTTGCAGCCGTTGCCAAATGTGCACACATGCATTCATCTCCGTGATGTAGTGGAATGTGCTATATTTACTGTCAGCCCTCCTGGCAAGAACTCACTCATCACAGCACTTTTCTTTCATCAGATTCCTCACTTCACGTCTACCTTTTCCCACATCGATCATTTATCTAACCACCAAAATGTTAGCATTCTTCATTTGTAATTTAATTGCATCAGTCTGAAAAAGATACTTACTTTATAATGATTTATTTGCCTGTAAATGCTTCAAATGTACTGTTGTCAGTAAGTGGGTTGGAAACCACCCTGAAACTTCACCAACACTTTCGTATGTTCTCTTTGCTTAGCAGGTGTGTGTTTGCTCTGCTCTCCCCACAGGTGGACAAGGTGTGTGGCCTGTCTACGGGGGAACCTAAAGGCATGCAGCCGACTAGCCCAGAGGTCACAACCTCTACAAAAACCTCATCGACTCCTCCTGCATCTGCTGCTCCCTCTCAAGATTTACTAGAGCAGAACCTAAAACAGTTTGCCCAAATAAAGGGGTAAGATAAAGCTTTGAATCATTGTCAGTTGTGATTAATTCAGTTATAAGTTTATGACTTTTTCCTAATCTGTTTTATAGTTTTTGCTGCCAAATATCTGTTTGCATTCTTTTTTATAAGAGCTGCAATGCTGAATTTGTGTGGCATAGCTTGAGGTGTTGGGTAGCAACTATTTGATTTCACAGCTTTTATAATTTTATACAATTTTCACATGTTTAGATGGACAGCAAATGCTTTGTAGAACAATCCATGCTCTCCACCTGGTCCACAAGGCAGCCATCCTTTGCCCACAGCAGCTGGTACGCAGAGCAAGCTTTGGTATTATTAATCTTGACAGACCAAACAATTTCCTGTTTACCCAGACGACCGTACCACCAACTCTGCACACCAGCCAGCCTCTGCTTAAATAACCCCACACAGTCAAACTGTTGCCTCCCTGACCTTTTTTTTTTCCTAAACCATGAATCACTGCACCAATGCCAACCAAGCTAGCATGTTTGGGCTGGCACTGCCACCATAATTCATGGCAACACAATCCAGCTCCCTGCCTGCTGCCAGTGCTGACCAGAGCACATGTGAGCTCTGACCACTTCAAAGCCACAGCAGCACCCGGTGTAGTGAATGGAGAATAGTGTTCTGCTATAGGATGAAACATGATAGAGAAGAACAAAATTCCGTTTTAATTGAGGAGGAAAATAAATGTGAATCAAAAAATTCAGCTGCATTTTATTTGGCTACCTTGCATGTATTTAACTGTCTGCACATGTGCAGATATTTGTTTGCTTGGATTTACTGACTTTATATTTAAATGCTGGGCCTTTATTTGTTTTAATTTTTTGTGCAGTGTTGATAGTAATGGTTATTGATTGTGTTATATGGTGTGAGAAGTCTGCATGAATAATGTGCATGAATTATCACTTTCTACAGTGGTCAAATGATTGTCGTGTCTCTATCTTCCCCACATTCCCTGTCTTGTTGTTCTTTGTGTTCTTTTTTCTTTCTCTCAATCCTCCTATTGCCTCCCTGCAACCTTATGCTTGCAACAATTCCCCCTTCCCTGGACTTCAACTCCCATCATTCCCAGCTTATTCCCCCTGATACCATCCAAGAACAATAAACATAGTCTGAGAACACTCTCTAGGTAAGACTGAACCTAAGGAACCTATTAAGCTCAGTTCCTTACTACATTATTTTGACTAGATAGAGACCGTTAACACTCCCTTCACGACACTGATGAAAACTAAGTGTGATTTTACCGACTGTCTCAGCACATAACCTCTCCTGACCGCTGTTGTCTTTGCTCTGCCTTTTGGGTGGCGACAATATGTGTGTCAGATCAAAAACGTATGCCTTTGTTTTGCTCAAGATGACAGTGTCTATATTGATTACATGTGTTGGCAGATTTGGTAAAGCAAGCACTTTAGCACACAGCATAAGTGAGAAAAAATGTGCTGATGCAGTTGCATTCAAAGCCTGTCATTTCTGCCACCGTCAATATCATCAAGTGTATTTATCACATGCATGCCTTTTTGAACCAAATTAAAATAGTGTTTGTTGTTAGATAAATTGTTCCAAAATGTGATAAATGAAAAAAAAAAAGTCATATATGGTACAGTTCTACAGAACACTCCTCATTAGTATGTTTTCTAACACTAATTTTGATTAAGAGGTCTGCATGATAAAAATGGTCTAAATCCTTTTTACTTGTTTTTCCATCAGGGAGTTCCTAATGTACCTGCAGCGCTATAAGTCGTTCTTTGCAGTATTACCAGAAATGCTGTGTGAAGCGGAGGGTATTTTAGAAGATTCCACCTGCTGGAGTGGGGACGGGGTAGTGGAAAGGTAAGAGAAATATGCACAGGTCCCGTCTCTTTGTCTCGATTGTTGAACTGCAAAAACAAAAAGCTGATACCTTTGAATCCCTTCTTGTACGACAATTTAAACTAGAAACGTTTTGTACTTTCCTGTTGCCTTTGACTCTTACTTTGCTGTTGTTTCTCTGACAACTTGTCACAACAACACTGGGGTCTAAGTAAGAGAGCTTCTCTTTTCTACACAGTGGTACAGTTCTGAAGATTCTGATTAGCCCCCCTATTATCATCCCCAACTACAGGCAAAAGGGCAATAATGTTTTTGACAGTGTTTGTGTGTCCATGTGTTCTTTGTCCGTTGTGTCAAGAAAATATCTGATGAACCACTGGATGGGTTTTAATAAAACTCTCAGAAAATAATCATTGGATGTACATGTGCAGCAGAATATTTTTTTGCAGTTCAGGATGGCCGTGACAGATAAGCAACCATAGAAAACACAAAAATAGCTTAAAGTTTAGTGTGGAAGTAGCTGAGAGTCATCCTCAACAAATACTCCAAGCACTAATTGATAGTGTAATATTTTTTTTTTCTAAACTTTGCAATTTACTACTGGAGTCAACTCTGTCTGTTAACAAAACATCTCATGAACCACTGGATGGATTTTATCAAAACTTCTAGAAAGTAGCCATTTGGTGTACATCTACAACTGATTAACTTTTGGAGTCAGCCCAGATTAAGATGGCTACTATAGTCAACTGACATCTGGAAACTAAAATGGCTGTGACTCTGCCAATTTTACACATGCTAAAGATTTGGTGTAATAGTAGCTGACAGTCATCTTTAAAACATACTCAAGAAGCTAACTCATCTTGCGACAGGTCACATGAGAATGTGCATAATTTGTTTACAAAGTTTAACCAAAGTAACTACAACTCTGTACGTTTTTATATTATGTTTTTTTTTTTTTAACTCTGACATTAAAGCCAGTGTACGATACACATTCCTTTAGTGAATCCTAGGTCTTAAATTTTAAACAGTCATTTTAGATTTCTTTTTTATTTTAATTCTTTAATGTCAGGTTTTGATAATACTACTGTGCCAAATTTTTGTATAACCCCTATTCTTTTTTAAACTTTAATTTCAAGAATGCAACCCTCCTTGTAATTTTTTTAAGTGGTTTTGAGCAATATTTATTCACAGTGCTGATTCATCTCATGAGTTTGGAACCTTTTTTTATGCCTGAAAATGTTGCTCACAGCCACTTTAATAGATTATGGGAAGTATGGATTATTTAAAGCAAAATAAACAAATAATGAGTGATGACTTAAGTACTGTATTTAAAAACAACAGCAAAAAAAAAACACATTTATATTTGTAAATAAGAAAAACTAACTTTTAAGTGTTTATCTTTTTGTAGAGGGTAATATCAGGCTGTGAGTCAGTGTGGCTGACTGTTGTTAAGGAAATTTTTGAATCCATCTTCATATTGATTGGAAGCTGGCAGGACAAATAGTCATGAGGCACTCGTCTTCTTTTTGTCAGAGTTTGTGATTGAATTGTTATCTATGGCTTTTTGCTCTGCTCTGAGACCTTTGTTTGGAGCTGATTTATAGATATAGCCTGGAACTTATTTTCTGCTAATAGTTTTGGGTGCATCTCTTGGAGACCAGAGCACTCACTCAGTGTGTGGCTGTGCTCCTTCTTTCTCAGCATGAGATGAAAATTATGACAATTACTAAGCCAACGCAAGTCTGTAATTGATTCCTCTGCTGGATCTATTTCTTAAATGCTCTTGAAACTCACTCCACAGTTATGACAAGGTTATACTGTTTTCTCTCTTTTTTTCTTTTAAAAAGACAACATCAGCACTTGGCACAGCCAGTATTAGCTTTAGCAGAAGCACATAGAGTACAGCATAGATTTCAGGTCTACATTTTCTTCATGAAAATCAGATTGTTTCAGATTCAGATTGTTTTGCTCACAGTTTTTTCAGCTCAGTGGCTGGCAAAATGTTTTGTATTAGATCTTTATAAAGCAGATAGTCAACTTCAAATTATTGTCGGTTTTACCAGAATATGTGACAGCTGGTCCACACACAAGTGTAGCTGTCAGTTTAGCATATAATAGATTCATGATCGGGAACAGATGGAAGAGCAAACACAAGGTGAGAGGACCACAAAGCATCTACTGTACAACACAAGTAATGTCTAAATCTTATGCTCCTTTGTGTGTTTGAACTGTCAGTTGTCTATTTATTTACTCAGCATGTGGAAGCAAATATCTGTGTCAATTTACAACCAAGGGTACAGGCTTTGCATCAACAGTACTAAAGGGTTGTAACGGTGTGTTACCGCACACTCCCTTGTGATTGTTAGGTCTGTGCTTGTGGTGTCAAGTGTTCCTGGTTTCAATGAGAAAACAGTAACCTACTGAGACATTTGGCACCCCTCACAAGCTTCGCCTGTGGCCGTTCAGCTACTCTCTTTAACTATATCTGACTCTGTTGGCATGCAATACAGAGAAAGGAGGACAGAGCGGGGCACAAAAAAAGTGCCATCAATTTGGTGCTGTGGTGCCCCCTGTACATCGGTGTGCCCCTGATGAGGCAAGCATGGTGGAGTGAAAGTGGAGGGGGGGGGCTTGGCAGCATAAAGATCCATTGTAGAGTCAGTGGAGTGGGGAGTGGGCCCTGCTGTGGGGACCCCCAAAGCCTGGAGGGGGAACAAAGGCCCTCCTATGAGGCTGCATGGGAAATACTCAGACATCACTGCTATTACTTCTGCCACGGCTTGGGAAAGTTGTGTCAAAACATCAGTTTAGTTCAAGGATAAAATGGAAAATATCGATAAGCACAAGTGGGAAATAGATTATCCAGCAGCAAAGAATAACAGATAGTATGATTTAAAAAATACATTCAAAGTATTCCACCTTACATCATGTGTGGTGTGAGCACAAAGCTGTTTTTTTTTTTGTTTTTTTTGTTGTGTTTTTTTGCTTAGCAAAACATAGACTCATACAGATACATATACAGTATCAATCCACATGGGATTTATAAGCTAGTGAACAGCTGGGGGGTTATTCATAATGTACTTGGGCAAAAAAGAAAACACATATCCACATACAGACACACTTGTAGATGATAATACTTCAAAGGACATGAAAGGGATTAGAGACTGACATTCCCTTCCTCTCTTTGTTCAGCATCTGATGACAGAGTGGTAGGCAGGGTGCAAGCAGTTGTACTTCTGACCAAAAGTGCATAGTGACATCTGTTCAAATATCTCAACATTTTGATTATTAAAAGTGTGAATACTGAGCACCATGTTTTCTGGAAAAATAGGATCAACCAAAATTATGACATTCCTTTTTTCAGAGTGACTGTCATGAAGAATGGTAAGCTGTAGTTAAAGGAGGAAAAATCACAGTGAAGCAAGGCCGTAATCATTTAAACTAAAATCCAGAATTTGGGCAAAACATGACCAAATGCTGATGCTGGGTGGGGTGAAAAGTGAATGGCAACATGTGTGCTGATTATGAATGAATGACAACTGAGTGATGAGCTGAAAGCTGGGACTAATGAGGATACCTACAGGCTAAGACAATAAAACTAGAGAACATAATGGAATAACCAAAACTCATTAAGCAGGAGACCTAATTGACCTGTTGCCTAAAGAAGCACGAGGTGTTCATTTCAGGAATAATCCTTAAAACAATACATTCTTGTCATGTTTGTCACTATTCATAACCAGATTGGCAAATGTTTTAATTTTAGATTAAATATTATGGCGAAAGACAGTGGAAAAATATCTGTAACCCTTTCAGAAAGGCTCAAGTAGTACACTTTAGATTTATGACAGAGTAGTTGATTAAGTTATGCAAACCAGGAGAAATTTGCTCTGTTTTCCACATTGTTTCTCAGAGTCACCTTCAAATGTATCACATTGATTTTTTTTCCCACTATTCTAACTCCAATGACTTCTTGGGAGTGATGCTACAAGCTTGGCACACCTTTGAAGTTTCTCCCAGTCTTGTTGCTGGGAATGTTTAAATTTAATAATGCTGGATGGGAAATGTGATCTTACAGCCATCTTCAGATCTCTCCAGATATATTCTAATGGGTTCAGGTTCAGACTCCAAATGGGTTACTCCTGGACTTTCACTGATATTCTTCAAAGCTGCAAATGTATTAGTGGTTGTGCAATAGCTTGATAGCTTGTTGAAAAGTAAACTTCTGTTTTAGCCTGTGGAAAATTGGTAGGTTTTCACTCAAGATATTTTTTCTGTATTCATTTTTTCCCTAAATGTCAGCAAACTCATTGCCATAGACAAATATTTTTTGCACTTTGGAATTTGGTTCTTCTGGAAAGTTGCAACACATTTCTTGAAATGTCCTCTCCTGTTCTCAAACCAGTGTACACAAACTCCAAAATTTAAGCTGTACTATTTGTCCTCCGAAATCAAACTGTCGTTTCAAAAGTATTTGGACCTGCGTCAAAAACAAACAGTCATCAAACACCATACACAGTCAACCAATGCATAAACACTATGCTGAAGTCATTACATAACATAAATAAAAATAAAACACCATATTTTGGGAAAGATAGATTATTATTATTATTATAGATGACTTGCATGTCATCTATAAAAAAACATGTACTAAAGAAAACAAAATCTGCAGCAAAGAAAAGTAATAAGTAATGTGTCAATTGTTCATTCCGTTTCAGCATCATGCCCCAGGGCCAAGTCAAACAACAGGACTTCATCTGCATCACAGACAATTCTCATTCTTGCTAAACAACAAGAAAAGAATTCTTTAGCATGTCGAAACTGGCTCATAATAGATTCCACTACTGTTGTGCACTGGAAGAAATTTTCCTGTTTATAGGAGTTTGAGTAATGCATTCACAATCGCTGTGCTGAAAAAAAAAAAGAAAAAGGCCCCAGTAGTTTCAAGGAGTGGCGATATTGGGATGCAAAACGTATAAAAATATGAATTATTTTTTAAACTAGTCACACATTTTTGGACCTGAATAACAGTTCACATTATTCCAAATTGCAACATACACAGGATGTTTCCCAGCTTATTGTGTTTCTGTTTACAGTACGCCTGAGCAAAACCTCTTGTAGACCACGTGTTGTCAACTGGTGGTCCCTGGGCCATATCCAGTCTACAAGCTCATTTTACATATCCTACAATGTTTTAGATGATCTAAATAAATACATAAAAACAACTTCAGAAGTCAGATTTAAACTAGACACTGAAGCACAGCAATGCTAAAACATTCTGTTGGCCACATGGCTGTTTAGCTCAGTGAAATGTGAGGGCAGCTTACATTTAGGAGAATTAGGTTTGACCCTGTGCAGAGCACGCTTATTTTTTTGCCTATTTGCTAAATTTTATTGTAACGTTTTCTGTTAAGTTGTTTGCACAAGTGAAAAACAAACAAACAGAGAAAAATATCTATTTTGTAACAATACACCTTTTTTAGTGTTTCCCCTCAGGCATTGATGTTGTATAGCTCAAAGTTGTCATTTTATTTACTTTTAGTAAATGTATTGTAACAATTATTATGATCTATATGAAATGATTTATTTTTCTGATGTTATTTAGGGTAATGCAAAGAAAGATTTCATAAGAGTGATCTGACACTTGAAACCGAAGAATGAGACTGTGTTAAATTACAGTCAGAATGCTTTGCACATGCTGGTGTGTAGCATGTGTGTGTGTGGGTGTGTGTCTGTGTGTGTGTGTGTATTCTTTAGTAAAAACAGAAAAGTGATGAGTCATTACTCTGCTTTGGGGGTGATTCCAAAGTTTTTGAATTAGCTCAAGAGATGGTCCACAGACAACACAGGAGTGTGGGAGCTTCTGAATGCCGTGCATTTTTTTAAAGTTAAGACAATCCATTTGTTTATCATTTTGACATCTGGAATCCATTCTGTTATATCGAGGAGCAGCAAGGAGAGCTGTGCACTGGGCGAAGCTCTCACCCCTCATATTTTACTCCTTCCAGTTTTGTCAAGTCATAAGTTTTCTCTTCCCTATCTTTTTTGTGTCAGTCTCTTGGGTCAGTTGAGCTTAGGTAAAAGAAAAAAAGAGAAAAAATACAAGTGAAGTGGATAAATTGGATGACGTAACTCTGGAGAGTTAAGCGAAGAGGACAATAAATTCATTAAATGCAGAAGAAAAATATTTCCAGCAGTGTGTGTGTGTGTTGTACATACAGTATTTGTCGAAAAGTGTGTGTTATATAGGTTTTCTAGGCATGTGAATAAAAGCTGCAGTAGACAGAATCATGACAAAGAGCAGCTGATGTCACATAAATTTTCAGGATTTACAGCTCACCCTTTTTAATTTCTTTTTTTTAGCCTATTATTTATGACCAACCTTTTCGGTAAATGTCTTTTGACTATACTTTCCTCAGTTTTTCTTCTTCTTTACTTGCCTTTAGATCTTACTCAGTGGCCCATTCTGTTCCCATAACCCTGGGCTGATGCTTGGGACCTCAGTTTGACCCACATCTCATGACTTGAAGTTTTTGGACTGCATCTTTGTGGTGTGTGTATCTATGTGTGACTGAAATAAAAAGAAAACAACAGTGATCATATGTCAGCCTGTAAGATGTTTATTTTCACTGCAGAAATGTTGGACCATGAGTTTGGATTTATGAAATATGTAAATGATAAATGAAAAGAAAATAGTCTTTGTGCAGCTGATGTCTAAACAAACATAATTTAGTCTGTCTCGTTATGCAATAATTTGCCAGTGTTGTGCTTGTTGCATTTCCCAGTAATGAATGGTTTTGTGTTCTAGTCTCCTCAAATTTATCCTTTTCTGCACATTTTCATGCATTTCATCTCATTTTATTCTCATTGTCACTTTTACGAAAGAGGTAGTTTTGCAGCCTCTCCCTATAAGTTGTGTCCTGACAATGAAGTAGATTGAGCTAATGTAATTAAAATGTCACAATATAGTGGCATATTTTACTGTCTCATTTCCTACTCGACTTGCTAGACCGTGCACTCTCTAACCTCTGTGCTTACCCACTGGCAGGGCATCAAACTCAAAGCAAGACAAAGTAAAGAGAGAGCAATAGATGTGAAAGGGATAATGAAAAGGAGGTGGTAGTAAAACAATGAATAGGAGATATGAACTGAAGGCAAAAAGATGCTGTATTTTTTTGGCTTTGTTCTCTCCATGAGCTTTTTCCGCAGCCCTCACTGTTAGTGTTTTTGGGGGTCAGCCAGTGGTGGTCTGTATATCATTGCTGTATGCGTGTGTGTGTTATAGATGAGCGTTTTAGCCTTTGAAGCATCTCTGTTTATTTGACACACATTCTGATGCATTGCGCCACTGAACAAAGAGCAAAACCCTTTAAAATGTGCCTTCCCCTGCTCTTGATGTCAGCACTGTTTACAATATGCATTTACTCACATGAACAAAACACAACCAAGAATATTAAAACAAATCATTCAATCGTCCTTCCAAGATTATATTTTTTATCTGATCAAAGTCCCCACAGTTATGCAGTAAAGTGCTTCTTGGTTCTTGGCACACACTTCTGTGATGTTTATCATGTTGCAACTATTAGAACTGTCTCTGCATGTCTGATTCTTAATAAACATTTTTTATGAATCAATTTACTTTCTAAATCCAGCCCAGTCATATAATATAGTATGCATTATATGTTCTTACTGAGTAACTTTTACAATAAAATAAAAAAAATATAGTTATCTAGATCATGCCACATGTCCAAAATTAATTCTCCCCATGTAAGAAGACATGTGTGCCACTTATTGAAGTGGTAAAGAGAGATTTTAAGGTCATTGCCATGTCATGTGCATGTACTTACCTTTTTTTAGTTCAGTAAATAAAATGATCGATATTCAAAGGCAGACAAAGTCCAACTTCAGGCTATTACTTTAATCTAAGCATGCAGCTTTAGGTCCATGGGTAAAGGCTCATGGCCAAATACACCATTGAACTATTTATGTATTTTGTAGACAGCACACATGGAATACAATCACACAATCACACAGCATTATTCACATAGTGTGAACACCATTCTGCTGTCTTTGTTTTTCAGAAAACTGTTCGTTCCCCATGTGTCACATCACATATCAAAGATGTGATTTTGAATTTGCTGAATATTGTATCAAGCAAGAATTACATGGCATGTAGTGAGGTTGGGTGAAATTCCTTCTAGGGTTTTAGTGTAAATATCTATGTAAGGTTACGTTTCAGAGTGTAGTATTTAGCAAAACGGTAAGAATCTCAATAGTCTCAATAGCAAGTTTAAGTGAAAGTCCAAGTTTTTCATCCTACTCCCTGGAAAGGTATGCAAGTGTAAAATGAAAATGAATGACAGGCATGAGAGGAGAGAAGGAAAACTAACAAAACCAACTCTGTACAAATAAAAAAGTACAGTATGCTACTGTGGAGGCTGTTGTGTGTGCGCCTGTGATCTGTGTTTAGAGTGTGTATGTGGTAACCTGAAACCACAGGGAAAACGTTCCTAGAATTCCGGGTGGGTTTGGTATCGTGGTTTGCTTATTGGAGCCCCCTCAGTGGTCCTGGGAACGCAGCCCCTGTACTGAAGAAGTGCAGATTGAGGGAAAAGAACTGCCCTATTTTAATACGTTTATATATGCTTTGCCATGTTCCCAATCACACACAGCGGACATTTGGATAGTGCCTTTTAAGATCAACTTTAGTTTAAAATCAGCTTTTTAGTAGTTTGTTTGAACACAGCCCCAAGAAAATCTATATTAAACAATTGCTCAAAATATTGTCATTTATATTTATTAGAGCAAAGCCAGGGGAGTCTGATTGTATGCGAGTTATTGCACACAGAAATGCCAGATTTGAGCTGGATCTGGTTCATATCCATGGCTGCCAGATTTTACTTAGCTTTGAGGGTGCAGACTTGGCCCGTTTTTGAGGAGAATCACCTCCATTTATTACTCCTTTGCCTCACTTTTGGCCTGTGTAAAAGGACTTGGGCCAAACAGTTTTGCCATGTAGTCACCATTACTCAATAATAAGTGGTTTCTTCATCATGTAACAAAGCAGTCCACAGCATGCACTGTAGACTTGCAAGATATTTGATTAAGAGAAATGTGTGTTTTTGACAGAACTATACACACTATTTGGAGGATTTGTTTTACAAGTCTTTGATCAACAGTTACAACAGTAAAATGTTTGGTAGTAATTTCATTAGAAAATAGTTTATTGCCAGACTGCAAGAGACTATAATAAGCTTGGCGAACCTAACAAGTTGAAGAGCAAGCCAAAAATATAATAAGTAAGCTTTAATACAATGTTTTCAGTTTTAAATGTTTCCAAGATTTAATCACCTACATTTTAAAGTAATTTCTAACTCAGGCTTTCTACATTATATTATCAGAAGTATCTTTATTAGTTATTTCTCTGTCTGGAAAATTCAAAACAAACATTAGACAGGTTGACAACATCATCAAGAATGGGGAGCTACAACTACTACATAAAGATTTAAGATTGTGACTTTTCTGCATCAAGCTTCATAAATGATTACTTTAAAATCAGACCAAACATGAACAGAGGAGCAATTAACAATGATAAATTAATGAATCAATGAGGAATTTAAAACATTCAGATAATTACAGAACTTGAAATCAAATTAGAGAGCCATGACTGTTCATGTCCTCTGTTGTCATGACATATTCATTTAAGTGTTACTCCAAGTCTCTTAACAGAACCTGGACTTCTAAAATTCATCATAGTGACTTATGATGATGAGTATGATTTCCAATCTGTGGTTGATTGACAGATAAGTCTGTTCATGGCAAACATGTTAGTTATGGCTGGGATTTCCGCCAAGAAAGCCATTTTGTCCCCGTGTTTGTCAATGCTACCATGTGCCTGACTTCATTTGGCTAACAGATCCTCAACCTTTGCCCTTCTTCTCCCCCCTTGCAATACAGTCACTCTAGCAGTTTGCTCAACATTGCAGTGCATAATCCTATATATGTTATTTTGGTGTTGGGTAGCTGCAGTTAAAGCTGACTCTTTAACTTTCCATCTACAATATGCTCTCAAATGTCCATCTTATTAAGTGTTGGTGGGGGCATTCCTGCCTTGCTAAGTATGTGTGGGTTATGTGTCTGTAAACTGATTGCATATCAGCATAGTAAATGTTCTTTGGGGTTGTCTGTGCATGTCTTTTGGGTATGTGTGCATGGGTTCATGGAGGACGGTGGATGTGAGAAGCACTTCCATGTGCCCCCTGCAGCAGCAGAATCTGAACTCTGACCCCCTCAGTCAACACCCTCACAAATCCTCTCTCCTTTGGATGTGTGTACAGCTAAACACGGAGAACTGTATTTTAATTTCAAAACTATCTTGTATGTAAAAAAGCAGAATTAAGACTTAAAAATAGATTGATAAAATAGATTAAAGATATGCTCAACTTTTTACAAGTTAAGGCCCCCCACCCCTCTGGACTTGGTTTCAGTTGACATTGAAGATGCCAACCCTACGCATTAGCTCACACCATCCTGACCAGTATTAGTTAGACAGGCAGACAAACAGGTGGTCACAGCACACCAGAGGGTCACAATCCACTCCACCCGTCTGTGCTTTGGAGCATAATTTACTCTCCTGGATCTGCCTTTCTGCCCCTGTCTGCCTTCCAAACACCAACTGTCTCTCCTACCCCCCAAGACCTCTAACCTCAGTTGTCCTTCTGGCATGTAGGCATGTGGCTGGAAGAGGGAAAAGACTAAAAATTCTAGGTTTCATTAGGTCTTTCTTTCTTTTTTTCTTTCTTTTTTTTCTATTTCTATTTCCTTTGTTGACCTTCATTTACATCCTAGAAGAGGCAAAACTAAATGTAAAAAAGTAGTATGATGCTTCCACCTAGTGGTGAAATTGCTTAATTGAAGCAGGCGTGTGCTGTCACTTCACAGAAGTTATAAATCTTGTTTTTTTTTTGTGAATACAAGTACAAGGACATTTTTTCACTTAATTTTTGACCTTGTTTGTACTTTGGTTGACTGTGTTATAGGCTCAAAATTTCACGTTTTAAAATATGATTGAAAACAAAATATATTCATGTTTGTTTCTCTATACAGTGTTACACAGTTAACTGTTATATACATAAGTATTCATGCAAGTGGTGGTTTTTAGATCTATTTACTCGTGAGAAGCTAAACATAATTGAGGCTAGTGGTACATATTTACAAGGAATGTATCTATGAGTTCTGTTAATGCGGCACATGTACAAAACGTTTAGGTGTTATTAAGACAATGATGTCTAAATGCATTCAGTTATTGTGTTTGAGTTGGGTGGACTTAAAATTTGTTCCTCCAACCTTATGCTGCTGCTTAGCATTTTTTTTTTATTTTTCCCAGAGGTCTTTGTGGTCTGTTGAGCCTGCAGTACGTCTGCTGGTACATGGAGGCAGGCGACATACAGAGGTGGGAGCAGTTACACCCAGCGACAGACACAGTCAGGACAGGCGGGCTTGGGAATGTTCTCAAAGAAAGCCACAAACTAATTATAGTTTTAATTGATGCAATTTCCTTCAGAGACCATGAAAGCTTTAAACACTTCAGCTGTACGTTATGTTTCCATTTATCTGCCTCTAGCACTAGAAAAAAATATGTTGACAAATTTCCTTTTAGAATTTGTTTGGCTTTTGTGTAACCAGGGAGTCATAAATTCTTAGTTGTGGAGGGGCATCATAGTGATTTGTTCTCTGCGTTGCTGCACATT
>JAOXNZ010000092.1:12730293-12746012 GCA_028566095.1 Kryptolebias brasiliensis
TGTTTTCTTTTTGGTTTGGTGTAAAGTCTACATACCAGCAGAGCCAAAATGATGGATAATAGTATTGTATAATAGTATTGTAATAGTATTAGTATAATTTGCACCATATTAAGAAAAAGCTAGCAGCCAAACAAAAGACCAATGGGAATGTTTTAATAATTAAAATGATGATTATGTAAGCTGCTATCAGTTCCACATGCATGCAGAATCATGTAATATTGTGTCATTGTTGCATAGTAACATGCTTAATTCTACAGTAATATGCAAAATTCAAAAATGCAAATGATGTTTAAGCATGTTCACCTGAAGATGCTGCCAGACAACATTTTTTTTTTCATTTATCTAAAGCCCAAAAGTGTTCTAATGCCTTAGACAAGGAATTCTGCTTTCAATACATGATTCTGACCACATGGATGCAGTGTGGCAGCATTTTTTTTTTGTCAGATCAGTCAGTAAACTTGAATGTAGTGCATCTGTTCCTCATTCATTCACTTGTTAAGTCATTAATTCATTCATCTTACTTTTGTTTTGAATAACTAGTCTGGCATTTTTTTTTTCTGGTAGAAAAATGAGAGGAGAAGCAGATGCATGAGCAGGTTGTTGCCAAGAGCAAGTCACTTTCACCAAATTAATCTGACACTTTGCTGTTGCTGTGATTGTTAGATAAATCAATACAAGTTTATTAGCCCGGAGTCGCACTGAAATGAAACATGTTTGGCTTAATGTAGGCTACTAATGGGTCGATGATGAGCCAAGTACCAGATATTTTCTCACCTAGCCTGCAGATATAAACAGCAATACGATGGTCCTAATGATATCAAACACCTCTGGGGTACAAGGTAATCACAGTGTAGGATAACTACAGTGTGTGATTACCCTTAAGTATATGCGCCCAAGTATTTGATGAGGTTCCACCCACGCTTTCTCATCTTTGTCTTTTTCTCATAAAACTCAGTTCTCTGACTGCTCAGTTTCAATTCCCAACTATCAGGATTTGGCCCAGGTCACAGTGGCCTACAGAGCATACCAAGACAGGACAAAGCCTTTGCTGAATCCAGAAGAAATGATTTATGAAGAGTTTGTGTGCTTTCCTGAAAATAATGACTGAGGGCAAAATCTTTTAGGTCTGATATATACAAAAACTGTGAGTTTGATTACATGGGCCTCCACAAAACTTACTCAGAGAAATTCAGCTTTATCTTTTTATGTTTTCATCAATTTGACACTGAACATGAAAACAACAACTAAAAAAGAAAAAAAAAAAGTCAAATGTTTCATCTGGCTATTACCAATGGGGCACATGTCCACAAGACCATGGTTTATTGAGTAAGAAGGGACTGGGGTCAGTTTTCAACTTCATCTAACTGACAGTCTGATAAAACACACCCAGTCAACAACTGCCAAACCACATGCCTAAATATACAAACAAATGCAGAATAATGCAATCATTCTGGCTCCCTCGTTTCACCACATAAAAATCTGGACACTGTTAAAGTAGGGGAATACTGCATTCGTTACACAGAACAAATAAAACGCAACATAAATGACTGAATATAAAATTAGACCCATCTCAAGAGTACTGCACTGAAAACAAAATGCATGTGAAATGATGAAGAGATTCCTGACTCGACCCAGAAAAGGAAGGTCACATGTTTGAGCGCATTAAAATCAATGAAAACAAAAACAGTGTGAAAGTGTACATGCAGTAACACCCTTTACTGCAGAGTCCAAACTTTTAATGTGCAATAGCCATGAGTAATTTGAGATATTGAACCTTGAGCTATACAGCCGTAGCAGTGCAGCCATTCAATAAACCAGTGAGGCCTTAGTAAAATCAACCTGGGACCTCTTCAGAAGTGACAGAGCATTTGAGACCAATATAGAGGTGTGTAATTTCAGCCTAACCACACAGCCATAAACAGCCCTATTTCACTGACTTATAGCACTGCAAAGACAGCCTTACTTCCAGCTCAGCACAGGTGTTGTGCCTCAGGTAAAGTCCAAGACAATAACTTTAAAGGTTCACTAATGTAAACTTCTCGGACGAAAATCTATCTTTCCTCAGCTACAATGACACAAGCCTATAGAGTTTAAAGGAGTTAAAACAGCCTGACAACTGTTCCGTTTTGTACTTTATATACCCCTCCACCTCCCTCCTTTTTTTGTACTAAAGGCACATTCTTAGACAGCAGCCAAACATAAAGGCTTTACAAAGATTATAGTTACATCCATCCTAGGCACATCTACATGTTTTCCCTGATTTAGCCTTTGTACCAAGCTAAAGATTAAAAGCAAACACAAAAACTATATAAATGTATTGATTTTATTGCATCATGTTGTAATTTTTATTACTTCTCAAAGTTATTTGAATCTGGAGCCATATAATTAATTGATAGTTTTTGAAGCTCTAGATGCATTTTTTATGTAAAAAACATTCCCGTCTACCTATCTAGAAAGGGACACAGTTTGGTGAGCTAAAAATGTGCAAGATAAATTATTTCTTAGCAAGTTTGAGGGGTTTGGAGTTTCACCATCCCCTGATTAGTCATGCAGGCACTCCCCCATTACAAAAATATGTTAGTCAGATTGAATTGATCAAAACAGATTCCATCTAACCTCAAAACATGAGAGAATATTTTACTGGGTTCTGCAACTAACTCCTCTGATAGAGTTTGTTTTTGCCAACACGACTGCATTTTATGTACTGATCTTCATATTTCTGACTCTGCCTATGACTCTGAGCCATCACATCAGAGAGTTTTGCCACCCTGTGAAAAAGTATGACAGGCGGCTCTGTAGGCTACCAGCCAGGACGTCAAAATCACATGGCACCTTTAACTTAGCTCCTAAATAGATTATCTGAGCGCTTCACAAAATTTGAACAAATCTAAAGTGTTGCTGCTGGAAATTGCACTGAGCATTAGAAACAGAAGTAAAACCTCTAAACAAAACTACAGCTTTATGCTTTTAGTTTTCTGTTTTAATGTCTCTCAAAGTCACTGTTGTCAGTGCAACTGCATTTAACAGCATCTGTCAGGTCTTTATCTTGCAATAAGTAGATTACATGAACCAGTTTAATACTAAAATCCTAATAATTCATCTGCAACAAGGAAGAGGTGAGGTCAAAAGTCAGGAGAAGACTTACAAAGCAGATAAAAGACAGAGCTGGGTTGAAATTAAACCGGTACAACATGTTTAGGTACTGCTGAGACTTCCAAGTGGCTGTAGCTACTGGTGGCATTCAAAATGACATGTGGCTCCCAGCTGTGTTACTGAAGACAACATCAAGAACAAATAAAGAGTTGTGGTAAGCAGGGAAATTTGGAGAAAGAGAAACACAACAACTTGAACTGAGAAGTCTTGGTGGACTTGGAGAGAGCATTTAGTAACAAAAAATAATAGGTAGGGGTGCAGGGTGGATGAAAGAAATAGAGCATGGAATAAAAAGCACACTGCTTGAGCTTGCTTGCCCTGCAGATGACCCCTTCTTATTTGCTTGGAGTTTCTTCTTGCACATTTTATGATCCAAGCATTTCCTCTTTAATAATGTTGTCTTTGAAGTTCAGCAGACTATATTACTTACTGCCAGGAGTTAAAACATCTTCTGCTAGAGAAACCCAAACTTTTGCCAGCATTTCTCTTTTTTCCTCTTTTTTCTCTGTTGTTTGAAATATTTATTTTCACTCATGATTTAGGAACAAATTAGGGGATATGGCACGACCCAGCGCTGTTCTAAAAGTTCTAATGGCATGATAGATTTGCAGAATATTTGTATGTATTTGCTCATTTACATATTTACTAACCAAGTGGCAGCATGTACTCATAGGTCACGTTGATTAAATGTTTGTAAAATGGCCTTTCACCAGCTGCTTGTTCATGTGTCTTGTGTTTGTAGTACAGCGACTCCGTTTTATGCTCACAGCGTGTGAGAACAGTCTGGCCTTTCAGAACAAAACCTCTCGTTGAGACTATTTCAACATGTCCAAACCCCTGCTCGTAAAGTTAGCTGGTTTACTCAGACCCTCCCATGATTTCAGCGCTGGCCTTAGTCATGATTTCAAGTTTTTGTTTTCAAAAGGGCAGAAAGAGAAAAGTGTACTGCTGTTTTTCCAGTGGTAAATTATTTCATGACATAGTTAGCCATATACAGTATGTTTTAAAGTCTTTAATAAGCATTATAGTGGAAAAGCAGTGTGGTTTGGTTCATCAGACAAACAACTGTGGTATGATTTTTTTTTCAACACAATTTTACAGTGATACACAACTTATAGTTCTTGTCTGTCTATCCAGTCTTGCAGATGCCATATTTTAGAGATTCATGTGTCAGAGAATGTAAAACTTTTCAAGGCTCCACAAGTACCTGTTGTGTTCAGTTTTTCCATGCTGCCAGTGGGTGCCAGTATTTTTGTCTGCATGATTGATTTTAATTTTAGAGGTCATTAAACACATCTGCATGTGGCTGCCAGTTGTGCTATATATGGATATGTTTAATATTGAATTATATTATAATCATTTTATACTACATTATAGAATGGATTTAATTAACTTGAAAACATCTTCAAGATTTTTTATTTTTTATTTTTTGCTGAGCTTGTGCAATTGGACTTTTGATTTTCTTTACATAGGCAAATATCCAGGTAACTAACTTTAAATTTCCTTGGGCAAAGTGTCAAGTCCCAAACACGTGGAAGCAGGTAAAATAACAACAAATCTACTATAAATCATCTCACAGATTATATAAGCATTCATTGCCCTTTACAAGTGGGAAATATTTGTAACTACTGGAATCGACAGGAATCTCAAGTTGTATTCAAACGAGTCTCTCAATGTTTTTGATACCACTGGATGATCCTCTTGGTGTCCAATTTGCTTGATGCTGTATGTCAAACTCTGTGAAATGTATGTACAAATCACGTTTTAGTTGTTTGTGTTTGTTTTATAAGAAGCAGAGTATGGTTTTCATGAAAAAAAGAAAAGATTGTTGCCTGGTAGAGAAAAAGATGCCCGCACAACACACGAAGCTTGAACTAACTGAGTCCCTGATGAGTGCTGCAAACTCATTAAATGCTTCAGCCAGACATTAGTGAATATTTTAAACTAAACATAAAGGAAAAACAAAGTCAAATGTATTTTACTTGGGGCCAGTCTCATACACGCCTCCTCAATGTTACAGTAGACCATCTTCTTTAAACAATATGACAAATACATATCATTTGTAATGTTATCCACCTTAAAGCTAAATCTCTTTATCATATGCAGAGAAATACTTAGCAACATGAATGTACTCAAGATGCAAATTCTCTCTGTTATCTCCTCCTGCACCTTGAAGATGAATATTTAATTTCTGTCTTCTGCTCCCAAACCCAATAAAACATTCCTACAGGCCTCCAAAAATTACCAAGACAGTTCAATTGGAGGTTAGCAATAGGGAGCGGAGGTCATTGCTAGTCTGTGCTGCTGGCACAGGGAACGAACAGACAAAGCCGCCTTTAGGAGAGCACATTAATTGTGCATTCACAGGGGGATGTTAAAGTTCCACTGAAAGGAGTCAGGGAACCATGAGTCAGATGTTAAACATGTGTAGGGAGTCTGTATGTCTACTGACACTGAACATTTGATACTAAAAGTTAATATTTATTTAGCAAATTAGATATTATTTGGGTGTTGCATTATTTTGCTGTTCACAAATCATTTGAATAGACAGTAGCACTGCAGTGAACCTATTTGCAATATGAATCAGGTGATCAAACTTGACGTCTTGCTGTGTCAGTCATCACATCCTTTGTGCGTTGAGAAACGCTCCCTTCGCACCATGACACTTCCCTTTTATTACCATCCAATCTGATGAGCTCATTTCCTTGCCGATGCTGTTATCACATGCCAAACCTGGAGACAGACATGCTTCCCAAAAACACAGCCAACCACCCTTTCAACCACTGCTCAGGAAGAGGTTTGATTTCTCAAATAATCATTTTACTCAAAAGGGTGATGTTGGAAGTCTATTAATTGTTTTCATTCGGAAAAGATTTAGACTTGGCAGCAATAAGAGCTTTAGCTGTTGTCAAAACAGAGATCTGGTTGTTTGTGTATTTGTATCAGTGGGAATGACTTGATTGTCAGCTTTACAAATACAGTAAAATAATACAAGCAATTCCCGGGAGGAAGAATTTTGAGCAATAAAAGAACAATGTGTTGTAAAGTTAATGTGCAGCATGACAGGGGTGAAGCAAGAAATGTTTATGAGCCTGATCAGTAAAGTGCTGTTTCAGCAAGATGATGGAGCGCAGACCTCATCGACACATTCCTTTAGATCACAGGACGTAGATTCTTAGCTTCAGCACTTTTATGATTGCCTCCACTCATACTCAAATGAATACATAGAAGTGTGCACAACCACAAAATGCACCTGCACACTCATAAACACATCTTTATAAACACACCTACTATAACCATCCATAATCACTTTATCAGGTTTGCACTGCTGCAGGAACCATCAATTGATTTGTTGTCAGTACATGTCATTCCTCTCCAGTGCTTTTATTTACCTCATAAATGAATGAAAAGTGGCAATAAATAAGTTCTGAATTTATTTAGATAACACCATAATGTCTGTAGGGAAAACTGCAAGGCATAGTGCTACATGCCATCTGCATATATAACCCTCTCCTATATATGTCAAGGAATGTTGATATTGACAAAGAGTCCAAGTTTGAACAGATTGTAAAGATTCTGAGAAGTAGGGTTTTGTGGAAAGGCTATGAATACCTATTATTTTACCTGTTGTAGATAGCTTTGTGAATGACCTCAGTTTGGAAAAATAAAGTGTAATTCTGACCAGATTGTGAAGCTTACTGCTGGCAAAAGTGGGGCAAAGCCTATAATGACTCACTGTCATCTTAAAAATAACTCTATCACATAATTGTTCGTACTTTACGCTGGCTTCAATTGCGTGTGACAAAACCTAATGAAATACCTGCTGGAAATGCCCCAGACAGCAAGGGAAGCACTACTGCTAGCTGTTGCTGTAGATATTTGGACTTAAAAAAATCTCTAAAAATCTCAAGCTGAGTTATGTTTTAAGCAATTTTGGTTGTACTGAAGACATGCTGACAGATATGCTTTTTTGTTTTGTTTTATTTTTACATTTCTTTGTGTATTTTGACAAAAAAGTACGAGTTGTTCATAACATTTAAGACAACTTTCTACAGTGTTACATAAACCAACAGCACATCAAGAATAATTTAAAATAATAATACTAATCCACATTTGCAAATACCTTAAGTGCTGTATGTCAGAATATATTTGTTGGGGTCTTTTTTTAAGCTCCTAATATGTATTGATTTTTTTTTTCTTTTTCATCTTTTAGATATACAGGCAGAGTTGTAGGAAATGGTCTGTCTGCCCAGAAGCAAAACCCAGAGGTCAAAGTTCGCAGCATGGACCCACTAATGGCTGAGGTCAAGGAAAGTTTGGAGTGCTTCAACCAGGTAGGACCGTGTTTGCTAAGCACAAGGGCATGTCTGATCATAATAATTTTTGAAAACAAATAAGAATATTGCCACTAATTTGCCTTACTGTTGTTTAAAACTGATTACAACTCTGAGTTAATAAGCTTTAAGTAATAATAAAGAATAGTATAAACATATATAATTTATCCTTAGTCAGTATAACACATTGTAAAAGGATTTACTGAAATAATTTGCCTTTTCTTTTGAACCAGAAATTTGTTTTGAGAACAGAAAGAAATATCAAAGATAAATGAAAGATATTGGGTGAAAGGGAAACACTGACAAAACGATGAATTACTGTGGAAAGAAAAAACAAAGAAAGATGAGAGGCAGGAGCAAAAGGTCAGGAATGAGTGACAGATAGGCATAGATGACACAAGCAGCTTCAAAGTGACACTGTTTGTCATGTAGATGGGGTTTAGGGCTGAAAAGAACCAAGAAGAAAAGGCCTATTTCAGACTTTCCCCAGAGGCCATTTGATGAGACAAACGGACAAGGATTTGGTTCCTCTTTGACTGCCTGCCCTTTTGTTGCCCTGTAAATTATGCTCACAGATAGTATACCTCCCATCTCTCTTTCTATCACCAGATCTCTCTGTCTTTCTCCTGGTTTTACCTTTTCTCTGTCTATTTGATCATACATGCTTCCATCTAATAAATCAAAAGAACTTTCTCTGCCATGTTGTCATTTGTCTTTGTTTCTGTCTGTTAGTCTCTCGCTTTGCTCCTTTTGTGAACTCATATCATTCATCCAAACTTTTTTTTCCTTTCTACCTGCATTCATCCTCCTACCTTTACCGCAGTGTTTCTTATTTTTTTCATGAATATTTTTTCCCTTCCTGATCGTCTGTATCATGTATCGCTCATATCTCTCAGCCAGCCTGTCAACCTGTCTGCCGCTGACAGCTCAAGATCGTTCCTGTTAGACTTCAACATCCTGCCGTGCATAGTGGCTGTCAAGTACCTTGTTGTCATGGAAACTATGCAGAGTTGAGCGAGTGTCCCGTTGACATTAGCAGGGTTGAAAAAGCCCACTTTGAATCTAGACCAAGTGACAGAGCTTGGCTGGGTTTCGTGGTTGTGCCAGATAATAGTAAAGGATGAGTTGTCGGATTAATGTAGGCTTTAAACAAGTGCAGAAATGTGTTTTATCACATGAGCTCACACTTTTACAGAGCTGCAGTGCGCTTAAACCACTACCTTTAAAGCTAAGTAAAAGTGTGCTTAAACAGCACTGGTTTCTAAAATATAGGAAGTCTTTATATTAAGATTGCAGAAAAGAGAAAATTATTTTTTTTATTTGGCAATTTTCCTAAATCTTAGAGGAAATGCTACAGTGAACAAACCTATCCAAGTTTCAAACTTTCTAGCTTACATTATAACTAACTGGCTGCCATTTTAAAATATCAGGATTTTAGTCTGTTTCTCAGTCACCTTAAAACACTTTTAAGCAAAAAGTCATATTTGTCCCTAGCTATGCTTAGAATCACCTTTTCTTTCGTCTTGCCCTTTGCATGTTTGTTTGTGGCATCAAACATGAAAGCAGAACCTGAAAAGTGAACAAAAACTAATGTCAATTTTATAAGTAAGCTTTAAAAGGCAAAATTTTGGGGTAAAGTGAATCTTTAAGAGATGAATGTGAGATATTTAACTAACAACTCTGCAAAGCAGCCTTTTGATTTTACCTTGTTGCAAAGTATTTTCATAATTACAGAGTCTAAAAAGTGAGCCACTGAAATAATTAGGTACTTGTAGAAATCTATTGTCTCAGCTGTGTACTAAGTTGTGTAGTCCATGCAGATTTGTACACTGTGCACACATGTTTAACTATTGTGAACATGCTCCAGACATGTTTAATTATCTCACTGGGTTGTGACTGTTGGTGACAAATTGCAAATGGTATTTGTGAGATTTTTTTGAGGGTTCTCATTTCCTTTGTGTGAGTCTCGCTGGAATTTTGAACATGTTTAAAAAAATTGCTAGTGTTTAGTGTCTGTAACATCTGAAAATTCTTTTCAATTTAGTTTTGTGTTATTCTAGAGCTCTAGAATTATATTTTTAGTCAGTGTGTATTTAAACTCTCAGCAAATTTTGGTGCATTCACTGTGGTAACAAGAGAAATTTTCCACATTGTCTTGGAATTGTATTTGTCTCCAACTAGTCCTCAGCAGTTGTAGCCCAATGAGATAGTACATTTTGGCAACAATTGTACATACAATTTAGCTCCTGATGATACTTTGAATGTTGCATTTTTCCCCTCCTACTGAAGTTAGCTTTTGTTCTTTGGATTTACATATTTAAATAAAATAAAACACTTAAAAGATTTCATCAATCAGAAATGTTCATCATTGCATACCTAAACCTTAAGGCACAAGGTTTTCTCAAAAGCTATACACATATAACAGGTTCTTAGGTAAGAATTTTCTCACTCAGAATTATGTTAAGCTCTTGTTTCCTTTGATTACAATAGGATGGGCAGAATAGGACTATGTGTTTGTCTTTTATATTCTTGGCTCTAATTTGGGTTGATATTTCCACTGAAAAATAAATAAATAAAATTGGATCAGTTGACACTCTATGCATATTATACATTATTATTTTTTACCTAAATGCTATGTATGTATGTTAATGTATATCTAATCTGGGTTTTTAAATTCCCTGAGTTCCAGGAGTAGTGCTGGATGTGTAAATTTCTGTCTTATGAAGAGCACATAGTGCTGTGAAAAGGACTTTATCCACTAAGAGGATTGGGAAACTGCTGCTGATAAATCAAAGGCTCTGACCCTAATTTACCCATGGCATTTTGCTTATACTCTCGGAGTAGCACGCAAAATGAGTGCGCATGCACTTTTGTATGTGTGCAACTCAAGTATACGCCGTTCAAATATTTGATCCTCCTAATTATGTGACCTGTGCTACACAGTTTAAGATGTGAAAGCATACAGACTTATAATCCTGAACCAGTATTTATACATTGAATCAAATAACATCTAGAAATAAAATCCCAATTCACACACATCAGTCAAATGTTATGTCTTGTCTTTCTATAAAACAGCCGCAGTCAGTAAGTTAAGATCCACCCATGTGGATCTCCTGATTATCCTCCCTATTTCTCCGTCCATAAATAAAGTTAAAGTGGACAATAAATGTTCTAAAATAGATGTCAGATTTATAGCAGATTCCAGCTGGTTTTGGGTGTAGATCCTTTTACAAAGCTGCATTTGTTTCCATGTGATTATCATCTCCAGATTGTTCATCAGTTTGTATTTACTCTTTGACAAAGTCAGCAGCAACATCCAGAACAAGCTTTTTTTTCTGTTTTTACTTTTCTGCCAGACATAAAGACTGACATCATTATGCACACACAAACAAGATCCTAAAGATTTGGAGATGTTATGGTAAATGGAAAGTTCTGCAGCTTTCTTTTTCCTTCTGGAAAATACCCAGCATAAAAAAATAATCCAGTTCGGAGAGGCCATTTGCATGTGTCATTGATGAGGCTGATTGCCTCTAGTCTAGCCAAAAGCCTGGCCAGGTTCCACATCAGAAAAGCCATAGGGTTTAGGACACCCTCAGTAGCTCTCTCAGTCAATCTATGACCCTATCAACTATTGCCCAAAATTAAAGCTACTGTGTGCTTTTGCTACTGGCAGTCTGTGCTATTTATTAAACTTATCCTGTGGACTCTCAAAAATCAAACAGATTTACAGATTTAAATAGGCCGTCACAATATATGACTTTTATAGTTCAGCTACGCCTGCAGCAGTCTGAAGGAGTTTGAAAGTTAGTGGAGTCCAAGGAGGAGGAAAGAGACTGGACTAAACTGGCAGAGCCTCACAGGGAGGGAACAGATTCTTTCCACTTAAAGAAGATGATGGAGCTGTTCTTCACAGAAACTCTCTCTCTTGCTGCTGCTGTGGCAACAGTACAGCAACAAGTCTCACTGCACGAGCCTCTCTGTTCGCCTGGCAACCAAACTTCATGAACCCAGACTGTAATTTGATCATAACATTTTTTTTTTATCATCACAATTAGATGTAAAGCTCATGCATATTCCATCAGCTGTGACTTTTTTCTCTACATTTGCCTATATTTACCCCCACCCTCCCTAAATTAATTTCTTCTTCTCACAAAGAGAAGATATGTGACCTGTTTGAGGTTAAAACCCTCATTTTCTGTATTTTTTCATCTAAATTTGTGTGAATTTGTTGAAAGAAAAACAAAAAAAAAACATCATATCTTAATTATCTACACATTTAGGACTTATTTGTCTTCACATAAACAGCAAATATTAGTAAAATAATAAAGGTTTTTATAATGGATAACATAATAATTAAAGCTTTTTTCTTTGACAATTGCAGTATCAAATGTATCAGCAATGTAGATCCTGCAGTGATTAATCTGGCATGTGGGCTGATTATTACCATAATAATAGGCATTCATGGTGAGTGACCTCAAGAGGTACCTTGACGAAGCAGTTTTTTTCCCCAACCTTTCATGCTGCTGCTCTATAAGAACTAATGAAGCCCGGTTTGACGTCTGAAATGCTTCTGCTTCCCAGCAACGCTGAAACAGCTTTCACTGTCTTTCCACCCTCATGTCTCTCACAACAACGCTTTTGTTTCAACATGCTCTGAAAAAAATTGCTAATATTACTGAAGCTGCCATATGTGGCCCAAAATAACTATCATTCACCACATAAAAGTCAAAGCTTATTCAAATATACATACATTACACACACTCACACACACTATTTGCTTCAGTGAGTGCCTGAAAGGTGTGTGGGGTGACAGCCTAACAAAATAGTGCACTACTGTGATTAAGGCATGAGTGCTGCATGAGGTCACGGTCGCACTGGTGTCACTAATAGTTAGGAACACAGTCGACTTGTACTAACTTGTAGTGTAAGATGTGTTGTGCTGTTTTTTTTTGTTTTTTTACTATTCAAAACATTATAATAAACTTCCTTATTTAGATTTTTTTTAGGATTTTTATGATCAGAAGTTAATATCTTTTTTTAACATATTTCTCATGACATCAAACTTGTTGAACCCAAAAGAGCTCATTTCCTAAGAAGAGTTTTGTAGCAAAAGTCAAAATTTCCAGGATTCTGCCTGACTGAATAAAGATATACATACTGTTTATTATATTGTATGTGTATTTTATACAGATATATTTTATGACTGCACTAAAATAAATTGTAAAGTACATCAGTGAGGGTGACTAACTAGCAGAGCTGCTCCCAGTCAGAGCTGGGAAGTCAGTAATCCAGTACAGACCTCTTAACCATGTCAGTAAGGCTTGCACTCTGCTTGTTTGATTTGTTTAACAATTAACACATCTAAATTGTGTTTTTTATCCAAAACTTTTTTTCTTCTTGTTTGTTGCCTGATCTTTGTTTTAGGTGTGAATTCCATGTCTTGTCTAGATTAAAATTAGTTCCTGCAGTCCACTGTTCACAGTTTATGTTTCTTGGAGTCTCTGCAACTGAGTTGAGTGAAACAAATAAATAAATACTATATCAAACTCTCAAAATTTATCCTGAAAGATCAATTTTATTGGTTAAGGACCTGAGCAGATTTTCCTTTAGCATCCCTTGCTTTGCTTTGTTTTTCCTTTATTCATATATGCAGTTTTACCACTACTGTCTTTAATGAGTTCCTTTATTTTTAAACTTCCAGTAAGGAACCAGAGCATATTTTAATTAGTAAAATATAAAGGTTATAAATTTAATCTTGTTGCAAAGATTTAATGACAACATCCCACATATGGCACATTTTTAGACATGGACAAAGACACGCATTCACACTTTCAAGGCACCAGTTGTATTAATATATAAATATTCTAGGCTCCTTCAGAGGCCAATTTGTTATTCCTGGCAATGCAGGCTTTAGTGTGACTAGGATGTAGTCAAATACATGCAGGAATTCAGCCTTTGATGTCCTGAAACCCCCTATCATCCTCAAACTAAAGAATACCTTTAAGAAGAAAGAGAGTAGAGAAATAGTTGGCACGGTCTGAGGGGAACTAGAATTATTTCATGATTTGGGATTTAATTCAAAGTCTTTTTTGGAATACCTGATTTATCTTTGGATGCCAGGATAATTTCAGGGCTAGCCTTACAGAGAAGGGCAGGTATTCTTCTCTTTCTGACCCCTTATCAGCTTAATTAAAGACCCTGTTTCATCCTCATGTTCATAGTACTTTTTTTAAAGTTTCTCTTTCACAGACAGGCATTTTTTCTTTTCTCTGTCACCTCTCCTGTTTTTCTCTTTACTTTGAACTATTTTTTATGTCTAATAAAAGGTTCAAGATAATCAAAAGGGTGATAGAGACAGACTCTAAAATTGCATAGTCAATGCAATCGACCAAAACAGTGTAGTCAGCCTGGTTTAAATGATTGAAGACTTTAAACTAAAAGTTCAGATCTTTATTTTTATGTATGTATTTTTGTAAGGAAGTTCTGTTAAAAGTTCATGAACAATTAACATCTTCCCTGCTGACGATAGCTCTTTGAACTTCCTCAGTTAGGAGAAATAGTTTAACTCTGACCCAACTGGTGAGCCAATAGCTAGTAAGAAAGAGGCAAAGACTAAAATCCACTGCTGCCATCCCAAACAATTCTGATCTCCAAAATGTAAACAACTTTAAGGACACTCTTTTCACTTACAGTACAAGTCTTATTTTTAAAATTTAGAGAATTAGACAATGATGTCTATTTAGTCCAATACTGTACTTACTGTGCACCTCTGATTGCAGTCCACTACGCTGACTCAGTCATAAAATCTACAGATGATAAAAGATTGGTTAAACACATTTCAGGGGAAGATGAGTCTACTATTAGGGACAGGGCCCTAAAACTGAAGGAGTGATTTTCAGCCAACAACTAAACACCACAGAAACAAAAGAGCTCTTTATGTACTTCAAGAAATAAAGGACTCGACCCCCCTTTTATGTTCACTCACTGAGACTGAGAGGGTTCAAAGCTATAAATTCTTAGGAGTCTACATCTTTGACAACCTCTCCTGGTCTGCCAACACCGTGGGCTCTGTCAGAAAGGCCCAGCAGTGTCTAAATTCCCTAAAAGATACTCAAGAAAAAAACAAAGTGACTGAAAAAGCTGCTGGTGGCCTTCTGCTCCACCAGAGAAAGCATCCTGGCATACAGGATCACAGTGTGGTATGCTGGCTGCTCAGAAAGGCCCTCCAGAGAGTGATCAAAGCAGCACAGAAAGCTGGCGCTTCCTTCCCTCCCTGGAAGACATCACTAATGCCTGATGCCTCTCCAGAACCCAGAACAACCCAAAACACTGTTCACACTCTGAGCATCTGTTTAAACTGTTGCCATCAGTCAGATATTACAGATTACTCAAAGCACAAACCACCAGACTCATGAACAAATCTGAACAGTTTTTTTTCCCCCTTTTTTTTCCTCAAGTTGTCAGCCACTGTAGACACTGAATTATTCTCTGAACTACCGCAGTAGACTAAAACAGACATCAGCCAAGACACAATTACTGTTACTATAGCAACAGGACCTTAATTGATTTCTTTCCTAATTACCATTTAATAAAGGTAGCTGCACCAAGTGGCACTGTGTAAAAGGCATAGTTATTTGTTTAGTAGCTAACTGGTTATTTATATAATAAAGATGCAGAACATTTTGCCATTTAACACAATATATGTCTTGTTAATTCATCATATACAATATGTTCTGATTTCATTTCCATAACAAAAAAAGTTAATGGGTTTAAAATAACAGCTCTCTCAAAGATTCCAACTACTGCTGGATCTATAAATTCTCATCCCTTACTTGAGGGTATTTGCACTCATTTGATGGTATTTTCTGATGACAAAAAACATGATTTAAAAGGGTTGTATACAGCTGAGGTTAGAAACACAAGATTTAGTTTTGCTGTTATGAACCATGAACTCCCTAACTCAAGGATTTTTGTAACACAAAATATTACATTTCAGTCTACAAACAGGAAAAACCAGCAAAGGATACATAAAAAGACAGGTTGTAATTTGAGACAACTTTTATTCATAAAATGCTCAAATAGAAATCAAAGAGGAATATCGTCTTTAAAAATTACTCTCCTATAAATTACTGTTATAAAACTGAAAATTGAGTCTTCTGTTTTGATGTAACTCTAAGATCTATGTTTTACCAACTTGTGCTTAAAGACCCATTTAAGTTTCATGAAGCCTGG
>JAOXNZ010000092.1:12795749-12810256 GCA_028566095.1 Kryptolebias brasiliensis
AAAAAATTATTTAAAAAAATTTCAACCTCAAAACAGCATTTAATTTCTGTGTTTTCGTAGACAAGTGTACATTTGTAAGAAGAGGGCAACTTTTCTAAGCTGCATGTTTGAGTCAAACTACTGTACCCTCCACAATATACTCTCATACATTTAATTTCCTCTTCTAATGCTATGATCCTATTCTGCAAAAAGTTAACTTTTTAATAGCTGTTTCTGACAAACTACTATGCATTTATGCTAAGTTTGGAGAAGTCAAAAGGCAGACCCTGTCAGTTTAAGTTGATTTTATATTTAGAACGTGTGTTGTTTTGGGATTACCATCTTTGATTAGTTGAATGTAAATTAGTCCTTTTGATGTTTTTTGATGTTCTTTCTTTTCCCACCTCTCCATATTGTCTCTCATCTGTCTCTTCTTGTCCCTCTGCCAGGGGAGCATCTGCGCATTTGTTCTCAGGGTTACACCTGCTGTACCAGTGTCATAGAGGACAACCTGGCCTCGCTGAGCAGCAGGGAGTTGGAGGCAGTTTGCAAAAACACCAGCCGGTCCTTACAGGCCTCACTTGCTGGACAGCGCAAGGCCTTTGATGGTGAGTTTTAGAGTTTATAATATCATGCATCAAGTGAGCTAGAGGGTGTGAATATGAAGGGGAATTTTATGTGGTGCATCGTTTTTTACATTTTAAATTTTGACAGGCTCACACAAAAACATAGATCTACTGTACTTACACCAGCAAGCAATAAAGTCAGAAGAAAAAAATATTAGTGGAAAAAATATCCATTGTGTTCCGATTCAGAGTGTAAATTTTGTCCTGGTACTCACACAGTTGTTATTTTGGCATTTACTAACTACCCAAGCACTGCAAATGTCAGGATTTGGGTTTTCTTTTAGTTTTGTTTGTATTGGGTTTGTTATCTTCATGTTTAGTTTTTGTCTTTGTTCAGTTTTTGCTCCTTGTGTTTTTTTGTACTCCTGTCATCATTCACTTGTCCTCAGCCAATCACCTGTTGGCCTGCCACGCCCATCTACACCTGCCCCAAGTTTCACTCACATGTGCCTACTTCCCCTAATTACCTTCTGTCTTTAAAACCTGGTCATCTCCTCCACTTACTCACTGGTCTGTTGTCGCTTCAATGCGCTGTCTGGTTCCCCCCTTGTGTCTCACCTCGTTTTGACTTTGTTAGTGTTTTGTATGGCAACAAAGAGGCAAATACACCCCATCCTGGCAACTTTATGTCAATCTCCCATCAGGAAGACTGCCATTTTTGCACCAAAAAAGCTACACATGAATAATCAGAGTAACTCTGTAAAATAATCAAAAAAGTCTTAGGTCTGACAAGGTGCAGGACCAAACACATTCTTTTTTTTTTTTATTCTCAATAAACTGGTACCGCCTTTTAAAATGCAAAATTAGACCAATGGAAAACAAACAGATGGTAAAACACAGCAAGCAAACAAGCAAATTAAGACATGGTAGTAGTCCATAGGGATTTAAGATGCACACCGTAGAACATTCTACAAAAGTGAAAAAAAAGATTTTATTGGGAACTCATAGCTTAAAAATTTTTAAATGTTACTCAAAGCAACAACAAATGAGGCACATTGGCAGCATACCTCATCAATACTTATTTTATGTAATTAGTTTACTCTCAGCTGAATAAAATAAAGGAAAATTAGGTTTCATCTATAAGACAGCATAAATTTGGGTTTTAGTTTAATGACATGTTAGTTGTTATTCCAAATGACATAAATCATCATCTGAATTACATAACTTGTTTAGTACCTGTGGCAAACATCAGTACTTGAAATTATAAACTAATTTTAACATCATGTTAGATCCTAATTGCAAACCATTACGTGCCAGTAAATTATTTTTATTGTTTAAAAACTATAAAACAAGACAAATGTCTGTGTATTGGCTTGCTTCAGTTAATAGAAAGGTGTCTCTTTCTTCTGTGTTCCTCTTGACCGGTTTGCAATAATAGTTCTGTCAGCTGGATCTCTGAGCTTGACTAGTTACCCCGACCTTTTTCAGATAACACTGATTAGTAGCTGATTGAAATTTGTTTGCTTTTCACCTTTATATGTCCTTATTCCTCCTGACCTCTTTTTTTAACTTTAAATTCTACTGCTGTGTCAGAGGGATGAAGTCACCCCACCAAAGAAGAACTACACATCCATACACAGATAAAAAGTACTGTCCAACACATTTTTTTTCAAAGATAGTATGTCCTGTTCAACAACTCTTAAAATTTCCTGTTTGCCAGGGAAAGAAAACGTACACCTCATTAAGCACAGTTGATCAGGCCAGTCAACAGAAACACATATTCAAGCAGCAGTCAGCTGCAGCCTCTAATAATTTTTATGTTTTACGTCCGAACATTCACAGATAAAACAAAACTGACACATCACAAAAGTGATTTATTGTTTTGTCTCACAAATCATTTGGCACTTGTTTGTGTTAGCATAAGCTTGCCAGACATGTTTCTACAAAATTTTAATAACTTATGTTGGTTTGAAACTGAGAATTAATTAAAGTGTTCTTTCATGTTGGTCGTAAATCCAGTTACAACTTCTGCTCTCTGCATTTCTCCTAACCTCTCTGCTCTGCATGCTGAGAGTAAGTGCATGAAAATGATGATGTTGGAGATTGCTTTTTGGAATGTTTTGGACTGTTTTTCAAGCATTTGTTTGTTACAAATTGGCATTTTAACATTTCTACTACACTTAATCTAACATGTAGACCCAAGAGCAGGAAGCCAATATGTTCTGTCAAGCTGAGGAGACCTTGCAGAATATTTTAGATCATGTCAGAGAGAACAAATTTTTCAAATGGGTTTTTGAATGTTGAACTTCTGTTTATAACTCTGATTGTTGCTTATTTTAGTGTTTATCAATTGCAAGATGATGGGAGAGTTAGATTGGTTTGCCTCAAAAATGCATCAGTCATTCGAAAAGAGTTACTTTAGTTTTTTGGGTCTGGTAAACTCATCATAAACATTGGTTTTTCAACATAATTGTGAAGGATGTAAACATTTTATTATATGTTCTAAATCCAAATTTATTAGGCTTAGTTCATATATTACTCACCACATAAAAAGGCAAAAGACAGGCTATAATGTTTTTGCCTGTGTCTGCGTGTGTGTGTCTGTCGATTAGCAATATATCTTGGGAACCACAGGATGAATTCTAATCTTGCAGAAAGTAATCCTTGGATGAACATCTATGACTGAATAATTATTAAAGTCAACCCGAATAAAGATGGCTGCCACAGCCATTTGACCTTAGAAAAAAAAAAACATAAACATTGTTATTAATGGATATTAATGATTCACAACACATACTCTTAGTGTAAGATTACAAATAACATTATTTTCAAGATTTTACCTATGTTGTCAATTCTCAACATAGGTTGATCGTAGTCTAAAACTCTGGCATAAAAGGTGGTGGGCAATATGCATTCTTTCAAGGAATGCTATGCCTTAAATGTATTCTTTTTTTTTTTTTTTAATCATGCTCTCTTATTGCACCCCATGAAGCATCAGATGGAGATGTGTTTGCTTTTACAGACCTTGAGGTCTAAAACCCATCTGCTGCAGGCTGTATCTTTAAAGAGAGCTAAGCAGTAGACTAGAGTTAAATGGACCATGATATGTCACATTTACAGCCACATAAATAGCAATTTGGCAGGATTCAGCCGTTCCTGCTAAAAACATCCTGTTTTTTACTGTTTAAAAGTGAAAAAAGTTATTTACATCACTTTACAGGCTGCAGTTGTTGAAAAACTGTCACCCCTTTAAATGGATCAAATTTGTTAGACACAAAGCAAAAGCCAGAAAAGAGTTAAACATTCCCAGCTTTTCAACCGTTTTCTGAAAATATTTTTTTTATTCTTCTGACCACATGACCATGCAGTGACATTGTACCATGTTTCCAGGCCCCGCACATCTGGCTGTATTTAGCAGGGTGTGGGCTAACTAGCGCCATGTGGCTAAGTGCAGGGTGTTACTGTTCCAGCCCAGTCAGGCTTGGCCCTTTTGAGTCCTGAAACTTTGGAAGAAGCACCAAATAAAGCCACAGATTAGAGGACTAGCCTGCTCTCATACAGCTGGCTCAGAGCCTGAGAGTGCACTGTATAAGTATGCAAATGTGTGTTTATATGCACATTTGTAAGTTTAGAACTTGCTGTCTCCTTGTAAGTAATTGTGAAAGTTTTGCTGACATTAAAGTGTGTGCATTCTTTTGACTATAACTGTACTTGCTGTAATATTTTAACCAACAATGCTACACAAAACGTTTAGGAAAACACTAAAATACAAAGAATTTGTTAAAGGAAAAGACAGAGTGGAAAAAAGCATTTAGTATAATTAAAACATAGAAAAAATAGGAACATAAAGTAATGATGAAGGTGAAAGAAAACAGCAGATGGTAGAAATGGACAGTTACGGGCAGATGAGCATGGAAGAAATAAATAGAAATCGAAATGGAAAGTCAGAGGGAAAAAGTCAAGGAGGACACAGAGAGTGATGGTACCAGAGGGAGTTGGGTGTTAGATGGCAGCCAGGTGTGTTAGACAGGCGAAGCCCTAAACCTGACAGGTGGTGTTTGGCCTGATAGTGCCATCACTGACATCTGGATATGTGTGTGAACACTTTGTGTGCATGCGTAGGAGGGGATATGTTCTTTTGTATTGCTTCTGCATTATTCAAACTCATGTGTTTGTTTGTGAAATGATATATATTTGCTCTTTCTATGTTCAGAGAGAAGACCACATCAGCAAAACTTGTGCTTGACTACATGTCACTTTTAGCTATTTGGTACATTTCCATGGCATAACCCTGCATAATTGTGCAAAGATCAGCACAGTCCTGTTTAGATCCTATTGCAAGTTTAACTTGTGGACAGAGAAAGTGAAATTGTTACAAAACTTTTCTGTACACAGATCAGCCATAACATATGAGCAAAATTGATATATACAGTCCACAGTTGCACAAAAGGGTTCATTATTACTTTGAAAATGGTTGTTTTATCTAAATGTAGTCGAGTAATTTTTTACCTCCTAATCACTAAATTATTTCTTACTAGGATAGGACACTGTGGCACCTTCTACCTTTGTGTAATATTCAAACAATTGTATCCACTCCCATCCCCTTCTTCCCAAATTATAATATTCTGCTTTCAGGGTCACCTATAATAATGTTATGAGAGACAAGGACATCTGCTACCACTGTGGTGCTTGATTGTCTCATTTTATCTGCATGCAGATCATGTCTGCGTGGACATGGAGTACACTGGCCTAATTGTGTCAAATACACAATTCAATATATGACTTATGGCTTCTTTGGAAAATAAAGTGAAAGTATGACAAACTTGTAAAAGAGAAGTATACCGTCTGAGAAATAATGGAAGTGTAGCAAGCCAAAGAAAATGAATTGAGACAGAAGAAGAAAAAAAAAAGACCAAAATGATAGTGAGAGGAAGGAATGGTTTGAGTTTTGGGAGAAACAAGTAAAGGAAAAATAGCTGAAAAAGAGAACCAGATGGATAAAAGAAGAAACAGACATGGGTAAATGGTGTATAATGTTAGCCAGAGGATGTTTGAAAAGGAACAAAGAAAAAGTCAAATGAAAAGTTTCCAGAGCCTGTTGAAAACTGGATTCACTGGTTTCAGTGAGTGTGTTGACCTGTTTAACATAAGACACCTTTTAATGAAAACTCGTTTTTTTTACTAAGATTGTTGCGGTGCCCCTTGGGCACAGTATGTCTGTGATGTGGTGTTTTTGATACAGACACACTCAGAAAAGTCTAATAGCTCCCAGATAATCATTTACTCAGGATATAAGTGTTTGGTTTTGCCTGTTGTATTTATTTATTTATTTTTGTATTGAGAGACAAGGCAGCAAAGGAAAGGGAAAAAAATGAATTTAGCATTTAATTTAGACATGTTCACTATTCAGTCATATTTAAATTGTGAAACTCTTTCACTTCATCTTGTTCATTTCTCTTGGCTCAATCCTCGTTATTTGCTGTTTGTTTCCCTTCATTGCCCCAAAAGTAATCATGCCAATGGGATTATTCAACAAGTGGAGAGACAGAACTGAAACAAGTTACAATGGCTGTCCCTGCACCACCTTTTTCCTCTCCTCACATTCATTGTACTACTGAATTTATATATAAATAGTTTAACCTTACTCATTTTTTATTGGCCATAGTATTTGGCCAGAACTCAGCTGATCTATCAGCTTTCACTGCTATACCTTGATATTATTTCTATGAGAGTATTTTAAGGTTTAGTTTTCAACACTGGCATTTTATTTGGAATTTATTTTTTCTCCTTTTCTTTGTGGTTACAACAACCTTATAATTCAAAGTAGAGTTATTTCCATAACTTAGATCAAGTATCTCAAGAAGTATTTTTAGTATTCTGGAATATTCCCAACCAAGCAAACATTTCAGCAATCTTAAAGAAACCAGACTAGAAAGTGCGGTGGGAGCAGACAAGTCATTAAAGAATCATTTTGTTTCCTTTGTGGGCCATCTTTGATTATAATCACAGCAATTTGTGAACATTTTTTTTTTTTAAAGTCTAGTGGTTTGATGCTGATAAATATTTATCAGTATCAAAATCTTCAATGAAATTCTAACCGACCCAGTGTACAAATATGTGTCTCAAGCTTCATTCAGTACTTATCTTCATGTGGGAAAGTACCACATAATCACTTAGAACTATTGGCAGCTGGAAAAGCATCTATGGCACTTCAGTCTTGCAGAGAATCTCTTGCCAATAACACAAACCACAGGATAGAGTTCAGGGAAGACTGAAGCTAGAAAGGCTCCAACAGAAACAGGCCAGTAACGTTAAAGGCTGTCATTTAAAGCTTAGTATTGATTTATAACAGACTTGGAGACAGAGGTCAACAGAAAATAAAAAGTAAATTGACAGATAAATAAAATTATTTTATGGTGAACAAGTATCTGTGTGCACTTGAATAAGTGTGTTCATGTAAATGTATTTAGCCTAAAAGCAGGGGGATTAAACAACTTAAAATAAGATTCTGACATGTCAAGGTGACCTGGATGTGAAGCTCAAAGTGAGTCCAAATGAAATCATTAACTTTTCTTTTACCACAAGAAGAAAGTCATTAAGGCATGCATGCCTCACTTAGCTTCGTTTAGGTGTGTGTTTAAGCCACAGTGTAGTAATGGTGTGATGTAAGCCTTTTTCTTCCCTACTGTCTATGTAAAGAACATTTTTCGGCTATTTGTGCAGTCCATGTAGGTGAGCTCTGTAGCAGTGTTGAACAGTACTAGAGGATCCAGTTCAAATGGCGTCACAATATCAAAAAGTAAATCAAACGTCTTTCTCCATCACTCCTCTAGAGGATTTATAAAAGGCAATGAAAAGGTGGAGGCCTTGAAGAAAAGAAAAGTAAAAGAAACAAAGAAATGGAACAGCAGAAATGTGTGATTCCTGAGTCAAAGAAACAGCTCAAGAATAATAAAGGTCATTTTCACCCACAACACACTGACCTAGTGCACACAAAGGATATGTGTCATTTAGCTCAGGGACAAAGGAGAACTAGATAGATAGCATGATGCCATTTACTAAGATTTGCTCTTCACTCTTGATGATCCCATTTTGCTTAAAAATATGCCCCCAAACAAATTACCCCTATAAATAGAAAAAAAGAGCTAATTTCACTTCTATGATTTGAATGGAGCTGCTTTGGCCTTGCCAGAGCTAATGTAGTTTGCCTTTCTGCCTGTTTGCCTGGTGTTAAACATGATTTCTATGTATGTATGCTTCTGTCCTATAATGTCTTCATATGAATGTGCTGTTGCTTTGAAGTTAGTGTCTCTCTGTACAGATGCTTTCTGCTGACTTCAGAAAATATATTAGTGTTTGTTGTTCACAGAAATATGTGTCTTCCTCTTTTCCTCCAGGCTTGTCTAAAACATGTTTACAGACTGTTCAAATGACAAAACATCTGGGAAGGAAGGTGTCATGCTATAGCTGCTAAATAAACTGTAGACAGTTTACATACGTGTGTGCTGTGTGTTTGAAACAATTATCTCCATTTCTGGATTTGCCTGTTTGTTGTCTTCATTGTAACCTACCTGTTATCCTTACCTTATATGTGATTCTTCACTTGAAGTAATACATACTCAAAGCTGAAGCCTTTCACATAATGTATGTAATGTACAGTAAATCAGCTTTACATTTACTGACAGTACCCCACAAAGTTCACATGCAGAAGAAATCAATTAAAGAATACTTGTGTGGTTTCTGGCATGTGAATGAGAGTCAAATGCACTTTCCTTGGTTTTAAACACAACATTTTTTTTCTTTGTTTTTCAGGCTATGCACTTGAGCTGCTGAACCACTCCATGATTAGCCTTCATGAAACTTTCACTTCAACATGGGGCTTTGTGTACTTTGAGAATTCCCAGGTTTTCTCCGACCTGTACCAGGATTTGACAGATTACTACAAAGGTTCTACTACCAATGTCAACTTGGAAGAGGTGCTGAATGAATTCTGGACCAAGCTGATGGAGAAGTTATTTTACACAGCAAATAAGCAGAATTCAATAGGTATGCTTGTGCAATATCAAGTTATGGATACAAGTTAAATCATGGCTAAATGTTTTATTGCTAAAGTGAGATTTTTAAATGGTAAAATGTGCTTAGCTAATTTCATACAAAACTGCTAATTCATCGCACCCCATTTTCCAACAATTCAGTCTGACATTTCCCTATATTCTAATAGATTTTCACTTGGGATGGCATTTAATATTCCCATAGCAATCAATGAAAAGCTACATGTCTGACAGAATTTATTGTCATTTTAAGTTTATGTTTTGCCATGGCATCATGCTTGTTACTCTAGGTTTTAGGAGTAAAACAATGCAAAGCAGAAAAAAAAAATCTGCTTTTTTCTCAACTTGTAATTTAGTTCAGTTGCCTCAGGGAGCACAGAAATGAACCAGACACTTGTTATTTAAAATATCTCTGTTTCATTGCACAGCTTGACAACACTTCACAACAACATGGCAACATTAACTCCCCCGCGGCTCTGATGGGCTGATCACAACTATCCCACTGTGCTCACTGGATTAACATCGGATTAATTGGGTTTTCATTTTTTAAACTGCTTGTTTTATGCGTCACCATGCAAAACAAATAAATCAATAAGTTTGATGGAGTGGACCTATAGAAATTGGGCTCATACGTGAGATGATGCAGTTAAGCATGTCTCTCCTCTAATTCTGTGACCATGTCTCTGAAGTGCTCTAAAAAAAAAAAAGTGATTAGAATTTAAATCACATTCAATCAAAGCATAAATTTTATTAGAATTATTAGAGTTTTCTTACTTAAATAAAATCTCTTAATAAATGTGTCTGCTAATTGCAGGTGAGGACTACCTGGATTGCGTATCAAAGCAAATAGAAACTCTACGACCTTTTGGAGACACGCCCCATAAAATGACAATACAGGTTACGCATACGTTTGTGGCGGCACGTTCGTTTCTTCAGGGACTGTTGATCAGTGAAGACGTGGTGCGCAAAGTGTCACAGGTAAATTTTCACTTCCTACCCCAACTGATATTTAGTTTTTATCACTTTAAAATACAGACCTGTTTTCCTGTTTTCATGAATTGGGTTTACTGTTTCTGACAGAAAGATTCAAATTGCTCTAATGCTTGTCTTTTTTTCTGTCTTTCTTCTGGTATCCAATTTACTGCAGTGCTAATAGTCTATGCACCTTTGATATTTTCAGTAATATTACTGTGCTGAAGGGTATGCATTTTCTCTCCTCACTGATCAACATCTCCCTTTGATATAAACATTTAAGCACACACACATTCACACAAATCTGTTTTTACCACTCCACGTGCACAGCATAAAGCAGTGGCAGATTAATGCTGGTAGAAGTGAGAAGCTCTATAAAGCATGGCCTGTGGTGTGAACAATCAGCCCCTGCAACAACAGTTAATGTCAACTCCCAGCTGAAAAATGCCTCCTCAGGCTGCAAGAAAGTTATTATGTTCCAAGAGAAATGGTTCCTTCTGTACATAAGACAAGAATGAGGTTAAGATTCGTTGCAAGACTGAGAAATTGTTTCGGGGAGGGGTCCGACTTTGATGCCCCATAAAATTATCTCTTGTCTGACACTGTGCCAGGAGAGCAGTGAAAACACATACTCCATGAGAAATATACACATATTTAGTATAGATATGTTGCCTTAAAATAGTTAAATATCACATGGTTTTGATGTATGTAGTTGTATGACAAATACTGGGCAAAAATATCCAAACTTTTGTTTAAAAATATGTCAAATTGCAGAATTCTCCCCCTTTTGCTTCAATATATGTAGCCATTCAACCATCTGATCAATTGCAAGGTCTGTATGATGGATATTTTGTCATCTGTTACAGTCTGCGAGGGCCCACCAGGTCCTTCTGTAGATTACAACATTCCACCTATTTCTATGTTGTAATCTACAGAAGGACCTGGTGGGCCTTCTGTAGATTACAAGGTGGAATGCCTTTTTTTGACAAATGAGACTTAGATATTTGAAGGTAAAAACACAAGCATAATCTAAAGAATGGTTAAAAGAGTCAGTGTTGTGTGTGCTCCATATGTTTTAAGCAAAGATGACAAAAATGCTAATGGTATTTTTTTTATTACACATGTTAAAATAAGAGCATGTTGTTAAAGTTGAGGACATGGTTTCTTGTGAGGAATTATTGGAAAAATAAAGCCAACGATTGAGTGGCTCATGCCAAAAGTGAGACAGAAAAGTAGATCTGAGCCAGAACTTGCAGTCTCTCTTTCCAATGCAGCATTCATTTCTCCCTTGTTTTGCTCAAGGCTTTGCCAGTCAGTATGTCCTGAACTGTTTCTGGACTGCTTTATTCCCTCGGGAAAGGAAATAGAGGAAGTAGGCCACGAGCCGCATTGCTCATTCTAAAGGCAAGAAGCCTAAATCGTCTCGCCCTGTAACTCAACAGGAAGAGGAAGCTTATTCATTCTTACTAATTACAGAAGGAAGACAAGCAGAAAGTCTGAGAGAGAGATGGATAGAGCTATGATTTGTACAGAAGCTACAGTCAGGTGTGGAGAGAATGGTGTAAAGGTGAAAAAAGAACATGTAAAAAGCATGGCTCTGGAAAAAAACATATTGAAGAATTAAACTGAAACAAATCACAGCATAATTTCAAACCTAAGTTTCTGTTAGTATCTGCTGAAAACTCATATTGGAATGATCCAAATAAGGTCAGTTTGTGTATGTATTTTGCTATTGTAAATATTTGAAACTCCATATGCCTTTGGCCATTTAATGACACTTTTAATATAAATGTAGTCTGTGAGAGCTTAAAAACTGAGACTAAAATGTTAAATCTTTGGGTCTATGAGAAAGAGAGCCTTAAAAATTGCTTTAACTTTTCCTGTAGGCTAAAAGAGATTTAAAGAACTACAACAACATAATAAACCTCTTTTTTCTACCAACTAAAGTAAATGAGTACTTTACAAAGTAGATATTAAAATCTTAATGTGAGTAACTGAATTTTATTTCAAGTTTTGGTTTGCATTTAGTAAGGGTGAATAGGAAAGTGAAGGAAAGTTGTGAAAAAAATAAAAGTCTTGTCACCAACTAAACTAAAACAGTAAATTCCTGTGATTGAGTGGCACCTTTATAGATTTGTTCGAATATCACAGATAACACCAGGAACAAAAGTAATTCTGAAAATCTCTCTTTATTTGTTTCTCTTCTGAAGGTCTATGAAAGCTGTTCCTCCTTAAAGTTTGTTTCTATTTAGGATAACTATTTCTTCTACTTAAGACAGCACAAGCAATGTAGACTATATCACCACCATGTGGCAAAACTAAAAACACTACTTTCTCCAGTTCAAGTCAAGTGTGCTCAGTCAATGGTACATGGGAGTCGTTAATGTTTTCTCTCATCTTAATGTGTTGCTTTTGTTATATTAAAAAAATTTTCAACAGATAGATTTAGAGGCACCAATTCTATTCCTATGTTTAGTCATTTCATTGAGGGTGATCCCAATCCACAACAAACTTTAATGGGTTTTTTCTTTTTTCATACAGATCATGTAACAAGAAACTGATTACTGGTTGTATGTTCTTAATAAGTATTTCATTAATGTTACCTAGGGTTTTTCAAGTCATCATCTCTCTCAGTTTCAGTCATTCTCCCAACTGTACGCTCCTTTTTTTCACTCTTTTCCTCAACAAAAAAGCAATCATCTGACTCATCCTTAGCTAATGAGTGTTACTGCATGGATGGAAGGAGTGGAGAAAGGAAGTGAAGGCATGCACATCTGACTCGTGTGTCATGACTTGAGATGAAATTTTCGAATGCGATCATTTATTTTCTTTGTTGTTTGCCTCACTTCATTCTTCTTATTATTTTTTTGGATGAAGGAATTTACTAATTTGACTTAACACTGTATTTTTAGAGATGTACACTTAAATGGCATAATATTTAGCATGCAAATAGACTTTTCACAAGTTGACTTCAGACTTCTGTCAGTCACTGACAGGTTTGCACAGTGTAGAAAGTATCTCTGGCTTGTTTTCCTATTATATCACTATTGTTGCCCTTTTTCACTGTATATTGTTTTAACTGCAACTTTGCTGTTTGAGGAGGAGTTTTCAGGAAAAGCATCAAGCTGACCCACATGTCAGCTTAGAAGAGCTTTGTATGTGTAGCTGGGCTTGTTCCATCCCTCTCCCTCTTTCTACAGACACACACCCCGTACTTCTTGAGGTTTTGTATGCATAGCTGTACTCTCTTGTGAACACAGCTTACTGGTATTAACCCAGTTTCACTTTTCACGCATGAAGGCCTTTTTTCCCTTTGGGAACAGCCTGGAATAGGGAGAGAAATGGAAGAAATGAGAAGAACTGAGTGACTTATAATATTCATATCAATGTCTGGATCTTTGCATTACATGTGAAATAAAAAGTAAAATTTTCCTTAGTGGTTTCCAAGGAAACTGTGCTATAAGACAGTCTGATGAAAACTAAAAGGTCAGCATGGGAGGTGACCTCCCACTGTTCTGTGGGTGTTATCCCTTCAGCTGAGAATATATATATTTTTTTCAAACTGAACACTTTCATAAAATGTCTCACATACAATATGACTTGAAACAAACAAAGTGATCAAATGTACAATTTTAACAACTTTGTGCTTTGAGATTTGTTTGAAAGTTGCTTGACAGAACAGTTTTTTGCTTTTTGTTTTTCTGCCATGTAACATACAGTAGGTTAACTTTTGCTTGTGCCTTACCCCAGGTGCAACTGAGCAAGGACTGCATGAGATCTATCATGAAGATGACCTACTGTCCTCATTGTCATGGCATGGTCTTTGCTCAGCCTTGTGCTAACTACTGCAGCAATGTCATTAAGGGCTGTCTAGCCAACCAAGCTGACCTCAACCCTGAGTGGACACGTCTAGCAGGTTGAGCCACACACATATTCACACATGGATTAAAGTGATTGTTTTATTTGTTTGTTTAAGTGCAGTTGGTACTTATGAGCACTCAGTTTTTTTATACCTGCAGTAAATATTGTCAGAGAAAATGTATCTTGGAGAATCCAGGAGAAGTTCTCATGAGGGAATCAAACTAACTGCTGCTTAAAGTGGGTGAATAGCTCAAATTCAAAACTTCCTGTGCTGTTTGAGTGTATACTTTATTAAATATTTTACACACAAATGCTTTTCTATATAAAAAATGTTTGGATTTTTGTGCTCAAACAATCTTTGTTTTGCTATCCTAACTGTGTCCAAGGTGGCTGCTAAACATACCATACAGCTGATCAACTGAATCTGCCAGGACCTGATCTGTCCCTAATCAACAGTTCTTTGTATAATCTGGCTCATACATAACTTATCTCCACAGAAAATGGCACATTGCTGTTTTTTTTCATGATTGTAAATCTACTTGAACTACTAGAAAGGTTTGGAGTTTGAGTTGTTTTAGATGGCAGAGATTTGTTCTTGACTGATGCTTGCTCATTTTATCTGTTAGCTTAACTGCCTCATCAGAGCTTCTCCCTGACACTTAAAACTGAGATTGCTCTGAGCACTGTCTATTGCAGTTAAGATAAGGAATGCGCTGATATACTCCACACAACCCCAGTTCATGTACAGTCCCACTAACATACTGGTCAACTATTGTTAACGGGTGATCATGTTTGCTCAAAACTTTCAAACCAACATGCAACGTTAAAAAAACTGCATCACTTTCTAGATGCATATGTAAGTGTGCTCCTTATGAAATATTTCAGGCCTGCTTCACCCTCACTGTGTTGTGGTTTTGTAGATACAATGATAGAGGTGGCAAAGAGTCGCTTGGAAGACATGGATAGTGTGATTCTTTCCCTTCCGAATCGCATATCAGAAGCCATATTTACCATGATGGAGAACATTGGCACCATCAACAGCAAGGTCAGACTTCACACTGCCAACCCCCCAACCCCC
>JAOXNZ010000092.1:12822901-12832906 GCA_028566095.1 Kryptolebias brasiliensis
TTTTTTGGCTGAACCTTACTCTTTTTGTTTGGACTTGTGATTTAACTCATTCCATAAACTCTTTTTCCCTCTTTCAGGTTTTCTAATATCAGCCACACTAAGCTGTTATATATTTTTTACATCAGTAACTATATTTGAGATCAAGGGTTTAACGTTGTTGCTCCTGTCAGATGGCTGAATGTGAGAGGACTCAAAAAAAAACAAAAAGCAAAAAACAAATCCCAACACACCATGTAGAAATGCTCACACTGCCACCCAATGGAAAAATAATTCTATTACATATAAAATATTGTGCTTTAAAAATGCAAGACAAGAATGGTCTGCAATTTCAAACCTTTTTATCCATTCAGTAACATCTTACTCAAATCAAACTTTCGGCACATTTCAAAATAACATTTATTGACCAAAGTGCTTTACAAAAACTATGGTATAAATAATAATAGTAATGCATGAATTATTGTTTTAAGTTAGATCTATATTTTGCTAAGAAACCTTATTTGGGAAAAGCTTGTTTTGACAATATTCTGGTGTAGATTCAGTCATTCAGGATGTGGCAAATCTTACACTGATTTTACTCCAAAAATATAAAGTTACAAAATCAAGATAATTATGCAGTATAAACAGCACAGATGTGTAATTTTTTTATCACTGTTGCCTCGCAACAGGAGTATTACAGCTTCAGACCTCCAGTAAGATCTTTGCACTGAGTTCTGTGATTGTGCAGGTTTTCTTCAACAGTAGTTTCCTACTAAAGTTTTAAAACTCCAATTATAAGAAAACCTCCAGTTCTACGTTACATGAATAAAGTTCTAGGCAGACTCATGGTTGGGAATGAAGAAAATCAGTTTTTGACTGAAGCTCTGTGTTCAAACCAGCTCTGTTGAAAGGTGGAGAGCACCCACAATCTGAAACTTTATGGGACATTGAAACGTTACGTTTTCAGAATTTCCCCATTTAAAAGACAAATGTTGCAGCATGAAACAAACAGTTTTGTTTTAAAGAAGTGAGGGGACTCACAAAACCGTGTTAGATTTGGTAAAGTTTGTTTATTTTAGTAAATGGAATACTCAGGGAACAAAAGCATGAAAAACTAACATAAAAACTTAGTGAAGTTTTCAGAAATCAATTTGTTATTCTAAGCAAAGAGGGATTTTCATAAACTAAAGGTTTCTAACTGGATGGTACATGGCGCACAGAAACTGTTTGAAGAAACTGCATCAGTTGTGTCCAAAGCTCAACTGGCCAGACCTGAGTTACTGTAAATCAAAATATCAGCACAGACTGAAAGAAAAGCAACTTTATCACAGAAGAGCATTGGTCTCTAAACAACCAGGAAGAAAGCCAAGTGTTTGAGAAGAGCTGAGTTTGATTCATCCAACTGCTTTCAACCCACCATCTTATCTGTGGATTTTTCTCTGGAGCCCGGTGTGCAAAACTCACGGATTCTGCAGAACTTGGGATACATTATGATAGCTACATTGACAAGTTACAAAAGTAATTTGATGGAATAAAACACAAGTAACATGCTGCATCTGCATGTGAACATCTTATAAGAAAAACACTATAATCAGAGATCTGCTTCAGTAACATATGTGTCACAACTTGAGTTTATTTTGTATTAGGTTTATTGTTTTGTGTTTCTGTTTAATGTCTTGTTCATCCTGTGTTTAGTTAAGTTCTTGTGTAGTTTTACTCTCTCTCTTCTGTCACTATTCTCCTGCCCTCTGCTCAGTATTTCTCCGGTCTGCCTGCCACGCCCACCTCACCTGTTCCTCATCTTCTCCCAGCTGCAATTCATTTCTCACTCACCCTCAGTTCTTTAAAACTGGTTTCTTTTCCCTCATGCCTCGCTTGTTGATTTCTTTCCGTCTGCTCATTCTTCCTGGTTGCCCATGGCGCTGTGGTTTTGTCATGCTCCTTATGGTTTTACTCCTCGTTTTTGTGTGCTGCTACGTCAGCCTTTTGTTTTCGGTTTCTTTTTGTCAACAAATCAGTTTAATTTTTTTCTCATCACGAGTCTGCGTTCTGGGTTCGCTCTGCACCACCCTAACAATATGTTTTCTTTTTCATGGTTTAAATAGTAATCTGCGTTTTAACTTAATTTGGTCAATGGCTACCACCTCACATATCTGCTTTTAAATAGGTCTGTACATCTTTTTTTATGGATCACATATATAAATATTGAATTACAATGAAGACTTTTCTACTTTTACCTCCATTCATGTTGTTTAAAGCACTTTGAACCGCCTTGTTGCTGAAAAGTGCTACATACAGTATATAAATTTGACTTGACTTGACTTAAAGGCAAGCTTCTTAATGTGCCACAATGAACTGCAGAGGCAAACCTTTGTCACCAGGTGGCGCTGTGGTCTCACTGTGGTGAATCCATTGACGTGTAGAACCACAGCTTGTTTTCTCAGTTCTGGAAACTGACATCAGCACCAACCCACGTGCCTTTCTTATGGTCTGTTCTACAAAAAGATGAAACCAAAAATAACCTTATTTAATGCAATTTTAAAGTTTCAACCCAATTTTGGTTAATTTTTTGTTTTTCCAGCATCTCAATGACATTTCTTGATTTCAGCTCATATATAATTCAACCATGGGATTTTCATAACTACCTTTTGTGATTTACAACAACCCATATTAACCTTCAATCCTTGATGTTCTGCAGTTTAGCTGGGAGTTGATATGAGATCAACTCCCAGCTTGTCAGCTTCTCTCTTTCAGGAAAGCAAAAAGCAAAAGAAAATTAACTTTGCCTCACCTTGAGGCATTCTTTATTCAAAGAACAATACTTCATGTGCCTTTTGTCAGTGATTAAATCTGATAAAAGCAAACTGAAGCAGAATTAAACAATGGATTTGGTAATTATAACATTCATGTATTGCAATTCTGACTACAGGAACAACAATAAATTTATCTGACAGAAAATCACGGATATAAAATATTTATTCCTCATTCCATAACAAACTAACCATATCCAAACACCTTCATTAGATATATTAATATCTTCAGTATAGGGTAACAGTACTGATGCCTTCAGAACCTTGTAGGACTAACTTAGAAGTCTCTGCAGTCCCAATATTTAAGACAATTCAACACAACACTGCGATAACAATCAATAAATAAGTTCTGTCTCAATACTGTTGGGGTTTAGGGCTGTAAGATTCCTGAATGAGTTCAGGAACTGGGAAATAATCCAAAGAAGCAAAAAGCAATTGATTTTTCAAGAATGAATTTGAAAGTTAACTCCCATGAGACAAACTGTGTTTTGTTTTTTGTCAAAGTAAAACAAAAAAGTTACAAATTATGGTATTAACAAGCAAAATGAAATTGTACTATATAAATTGTATGCAGAAAGCATTTAGATCTACTAAATAGAAAACAATGAGTAAGAATTGGAGAATTAAACAAATTGGTATCTTAAATTTTGTCCCACAAATTCCACCATTTGTGGATCTTCACAGCATTGCTTTTCGCACACACACACGTGCACCTACCTCAGACACACACACACACCCTCATATAGTGTATGCATTTTGACAGGTCATCCATCAAGGTCTTATTGAGCAAAGAAGCTGGGAAGTGTAAACTAAATGAGAAGTCATTGACTAGGGAACTGTGGTAATGGGATCTGCTTCTGATTGAATGAAGAAATAGAAGAGAGGTGACTGAGCTGCCTACTTTTTTGTAGTAAGGGTTAAATCTAAAAGTGAGATGGTAAATATAAAAAGCAGATAGAAACAAGAAGTAATACACTGAAAAACAAATATGGTAATTGGACTGTTAGTTGCTTTTCTTGCTTGAATTCTGACCTTCAATCACATAAAGCATTCATATAAAACAATTTCTCCTGGTCAACAATTCAGGTCAAAGTAACTCTGTTTTGGGAATTACAGTAGTAATTATTGTAATCATAAACATTTAATGTTCAGCGCACAGTTTTGACATTTAGGGTTTGACACAGACTTTGAAGCATTTATGTGTGTATATGTTCCCTGTCACTGAGCTTGCAACAGGCCAATAATGCTCCAAGCATCACCTGGCAGCAATGATTATTGATCGTATGCTGCATGCTGGAAGTAAAGATTGCTTTCAAAGGTCAGAGTTACTATCAAAAGGTCAGCGTGTTAATTCCATTGTTTGTTTTATATTGTAGACTTCACTACATAAATGTTGTGTAGATGTGTGCATGTCTTAAATTACCTCATCATCTAAATAATAAATGGCCAAAGGCACTTTTGGCTCTAGGCCAAGAATCATATACATTTTCAGTCCTCAGAGTTTAAGGTTTTGAGCACTATTGGTTTGACATTTATTGATGATTTCTGTATCATTTTAAAATCATTTTGTTCTCTTCTGCAATTGAAATGCAACTCATACTCTCACCCTGCATCACCAAGGCCATGACTGTCTGTTTTTTGTTTAATACTTTGTACATATTCTAGGCATTTAAATGTAACTTTCAATGCATTTTAGTTTGCAGCGTAAAATTAAAACTGACTGAGCAGCAAAAGCAAAATTACAACAACAAACTCAAGGCTAAAAAAAAACAAATCATGAAATACAACACTATTGACAGAGTAGTTAATAAGAAAAGACTGTGGTCAATATCTCAAAGCAAATGAAACAAAAAATAATAATTAAAGTGACTTTCTATTACCAGATTTTCTCAAATATAAAATCCCTAAGGCTTCTAACATGCACAAAATACAACTTAGAATGTTTCAGATTCAGTCTAAAATCACAACAAATGTTTTGTATGTTATACAAAAAGTTGTGTTTTTTTTATGATTGATAAGATTGATAACATCAAGGTCCTCTGTATCTTGCATGGACCAGGGACACTGGAGTGTGTAGGAGTCCTGGTATTTTGTGAACTGGGCTGTGATCCGAGGCGAAGGCCTTGGAGGTGAGATCCCTGGTTGCTGAAACTGATTGACGGAACATAGAACATTACTTTTCTCTGTGGCAGGTAGTTTTAAAGGTGATGTAAGTAGGAAAGAACAGTCAAAAGTAAATTTCCCCATTCAGCATTTGACTTTAAACACAATGCACAAGAATTCCTGTGCAGAGCTCTAATATCCATTTGTCTTTTCTTTTTCAATTGAAGTTAAACACCCCAAACTTTGTATAGTGAAGCCATCCATCTTTATGTCCATTTCATTTTGTTGTTTTTCTGCCAGTTATTTTGCAATTTCTCAGATCACAAATTACTTGGTTAACACTTGCCAATCTGAAGAACAGGGTTATGGTCAGGCTTTAGAAAGGCTAAGAAAAATTTAAAGGTAAAGTAAAACATCACAACCTGCTAAAACATGTTCAACTGCATTAATAGGTTTTCATTATTGACTAACAGCTGGCAAGTCCAGTTCCTTCAGCAGTAGGTGTTGTAGACTTAAACCACACCTCCTGTGTCGAAAAGCATTCTGTGTCCAGTAGGACAAAAACATGGACATTTTATGTTCATGCATATGAAAAGTTTTCCTATTTCCTGTCTATTTAATGTTTGCATTTGGACCTTTACTAATTTTCTCAGCAGTGAATGTCTTAAAACTTGTTTATCCATCCTGCTCTCTGTCAAACAGACACAATGAGTCAGAGAGAAAGACCAAAACCTTTGGTGAAAGTATTCATGCACATGGTTCTTCTTTAGCATATTTTCTGTGCGCAGAGAAATCTAATAGACAAGTCTCTCCTTGTCTGACAGAGGCAACATGACACTGCAACCAAATACTCTCATTAGGTGATGTCACTGTCATGTCACTGTGTAACCTAGCATGAGGAGAATGAGCTTATTGCAGAAGTAGAAAGAGTGCTATTATGTGATTAAGGTTGTCTTCTTTTAAGCCTAATAAAGTAGATTTGGAGACTAATCCTAATTAAACAAGTGTGTCTTGAATCTGGGTTGCAAACTATCACTGTTATTCTCAATGAAAGATTTCAAAATGTGTGTTGATTATCATGACCCATTTATTATGGCGTAGCTTATGTGTTTAGAAACCTTTTTATGTCATGACACTATCTCCAACATCTTTTGGTACCACTTATTCAAGAACAAACAGATGATCATTAAATAAACATTTCAGTTAACAGCTGGGTTCATTCACCTGATCCACTGTGCTAAACCAGACCAAAGTGATCCACTCTTTGTATTCAAATGCAGCACAGGAGTTTCATTTGTTGCAGAGGTCAGCCTGTGACGGGGGATCAGTGTACGGCGAACAGAGGGCAGATTGATTTCACCTCGGTTTTTCTCTCTCCCTCCTCCACCAGATGTTTATCCCATTTAGTGTGACAGACTAAGGAATGAGAGCTGGTGTGTGTTTGTGTGTGTGTGTGTGTGTGTGTTCTGTCCAAACGCAGCTTTAACAAAACGCTGGCCCTGACTGAGCTAGACTGAGGTTGATAGATTGCACTCAGCTATCTGTCACGGGCCAGGGAGGGGAGAAAAAGACAGGTCAGAGGAGACAAGGGGCTGCATTTTGATAGTGTCCTCGTGAGCCAAACAACTTGAAGAACAAAATAAATAAATGAGTAGGATGGGTTGGCACTGGAAGTTGACATAAAGTGATGAGCTGTCATCCTAGTTTTGTTTTTCCTCATTAAAAAGTTTACCACTTAAATAATACGTCTGAAGCCAAAAAGCTACTTTCTGAAGCTCCCAGGTTGACTAGCTCATGATGACATGTTTAACATGTGTCAGATATTATTTTTATCCAGGCATCTCTTTTGAAGGACATGCAACTGCTGATGCATAAATAGAAAGAGGTTTAACACCAGAGAGGGGTGTTAAAACATGGGTATTAGAAAATCTACATGAGAAACAATAAAGAATCGTATCAACTTAATTTGTGATTAGATCCATACTGAAACAAATGCATCTTAACGGCCATATTCAAAAACCAGCCAAACCAGTCAAAATCAGTTAACTGTTATATGGTTGTTTTCAAATGGTACTCTGTTTTATGCATTTGTGGTGCTATGTTTTGTACTGACAAAAGTTTTTGGAGACAAATCACATAGATCCTTTTAGAACAATCTCCATAACAGATATGATTGCTGACAGATAATTTAGTGACTGACGTGGGCTAACACACAGCAATCTGTTTGCCATGAATATATGTGTGAACGGGCCAAACCACACATCCAAACTTGATAATATAAAATTGTGTGCACATACATAGTCATTTTATCTCTTATGCTTACACACGCATACTTGTTTGATGTTGAGCAAAATTTCCTCATTGTTCTGTCTGGATCAATAGTAACTAAAGTAAACAAAAAAGTCTCAAATGAAACGGATGTAAGATAAAACCCTGTGAATCAAGCTGCAATATTTCATAAATGAGACTGCTGTGGCAAGTCTCTGCAAGGAAAATAAAGCGTAATCCCTCTTCTCCTTTTTACATTTCTGCACAAAACAAAAATATGTATTGCGTTTACAGATGTGCATAAGCATTTTTGTGCCAGTCTGCAGCTGTTTTTATGTTATTTGTTATTCTGTGTCTCTGTGTCAGAGAAGTGCAGTAAATATCTTTGAAGTGACTGTGCTGATAGCAGAGCACAGGTACCATCACTCTCAGCATCAGTGGCAGATTAATGAGAGTGCTTTATTTAGCTCCTGCCAAGTCCCCCTGTCTGACCCACTGTCATCTTAGAAAGTCATTCTTTTCTTAAAACTTAATAAAAGAAAAACAGCTTTTTGTCTTACAGGAATTTCCTCACAAACTGTAGATGTCTGACTAAATGTGACAAGTTGGTATGCATTTCCTATATAAATTTTTAGCAGTAAAACTTTTTGTTTGTACTTTGCCCTAACTCTGAAGAGACTTGACCTTTGACGTAGCCATCTTTAAAAATGCATTTTTAAGCCAACTAAGCAACCTCATGTATCCTCCATAATGAATATTTTCTCCAGTCCTTCTCTTGAGCTGTGACCCAGAAAGTCCAGCTATGTCTGGGGCTTACTAGTGAGCCATGACCCTTTATTTGGGCAACACCGGGTCAGAGCACATTTATATTCATCCCATACTTTATACTCAAATTGTCTATGGCCAATCCACAGACCTCTAAAGATGGATGGAGCTAAAGCTTGACCTGATACCAAGTCTGCCCTCAGGGTGCACGTAGTACCACACCTCTCTGTCACCTGAGTCCTTGCACTGCCTCCATATTGACTTAGGCATTACATTTTCATGCATTCATATTCATCACCAGAGCAATTTTCTCATGCTTCCATTGTGTCAGAGAAAATCTCCTCTTTCTCTATGTCTGTTTCTCATTCTCCACCATTAAAATCAACCACCTCTTCTTTGGTGTGTATGCCTGGTTGTCACCTACTCAGTTTCTCTTTTTCACGGCTGCACCACACATTTAAATAATGAGTGTGTTCCAGGGTGTTTCAAGAAACAGCTGTCAACATAAAAGGTCTGCCTCGTTGAAACCCCTGGTTTGTATCATTGTTCCTAATGTTGTTGGACATATGCAAAAGAAGATACACATCATCATGTATTTTCTTTTCAGAATGAACTAATAAAGAAGACAATGATTTTTACATATGTCTGTATGTATGTAAGTATTAATATTATCCTTCACCACTGAAAAGATAAGCTTTAGAAAACACAAAAATGATTAGTATTAAGTCAGTTTTATAGACACCAGGCTAAAACGTTGATGTGGTAGTAGCTGAGACTCAATTACAGCACACCTGACTACACTGCATGAGATTGTGCATAACATTATTTTAAAGATTTTACTAAAACAGCTACAAGTCTGTCATTTCGCAACGTGAGCATATCTTGATTTAAAACTCTAGCATGACATGTGGCGGATGATATGCATTTCTTTAAGGAATGCTAGTGTTGTAATTAAACTTAACTGGTGAGGTTATCATTTTATTACAGCATGAATCTGGACCTGAAAGAGAGAAATGGAAATAGAAGTAGACTGCTGCACCAACAGATTTAACCACACAGAATGAAATAAGGCCATGGTGAGGAGAAGAGGCTTTCTGCAATGTATTTGGGCTCAGTGTTGGTATTGGGTGGAGGCTCTTGAGCTGAAGTAGGTAAGTGCCTGTGTAGCTTTGCGCGGATCATTTTCAGAGTGCTGTTTTGGTGAATGACTGCAAACGAGTGTGTTATCATTTGTCGCTGTTTGTCTGCGCGCGCGTGTGTGTGTACGTGCGTGCTTTGTAAGGGAGGATGTGCTACAGCAGCAGCACTATTGTTCCCAGCTCGCCTCCTGCTCTTCCTTCCTTCCTTCTCCCCAGGGTGCGGACAGCAAACAGAGACAGTTTTCTCCTACAGGCCCTTTGTGGAGATGACCCGTGGAGGCGTACGTGATGATGACTGGTGGGTGAAAAATAGGACTAGGTGGCTATGAGAGGCCAACAAACCAGCCAGCACCAGGGGCCATGCTGTGCTGTGCCAGGCGATGCCTCACTTTAGTGCCACTCCTCACCACACCATTAAAAATGACAAATGCTCTCATCTACTGCTTTCCCGGGTTAGCAACTGCTGCCTGGTGCTCCTGAAACCCTGTCTCTGCCCCAGTTCATCAGTTTACCACAAGTGGAGCAACCATTTATTATGTGTGAGTCATCCTTCATTTACAACGTGTTTGATTTCTGTCATTGCAAAGGTTAGGAGCCGAAGCACAACGGGACACAAGAGAGAGACACGGTCGAAATGATTTAAGGCCAATGGGAAAAATGCTGCACATATCCAAGTCCAATTGTTATCCCTGTACAGCACACAAACACTTTAGTGGCATGCAAAAAAATGTAGAGACATCTGCTTGTGCTTTTTTCATTTTTTTCTTTTTGTTTACAACTGAGTAAGTGACGACCCAATTTCCCAAAGACCTTGGGTTCAATATAATTTATTTAGGTTTAAGTGAACAAAACTTTTTTTTATTATTATTCTCATAAACAACAACAATAAAGTAGTCACAAATATGTTGGCAAGAATACCAGATTTTCATCTTTTTTATGGCCTT
>JAOXNZ010000092.1:12855979-12871649 GCA_028566095.1 Kryptolebias brasiliensis
CAACCTTAGACAGGTTAAAGAAGGTTTTAAAAATTAATGAATGTGGACAAATTCTTTTGATGCACCCTATAATAATAAAAACATATGCAATGATTTTAGAGGCAACTTCTGCTTCCCCCAGTGACCAACACAAAAATGCTTTGCTTTCTTTTCTAAAAGCAGATAGAAGGTATAGCTTAGGGAAGAATACTCAGATTTTCTTTTTCACTCTTTTTCTAGTATTTTACTGTAGATTCATTTCGGCTGTTCATACATGATCCCAGTGTTCTTGCAGTACAATGAGATTTTGAACCCTTTTTATATCATCACTTGATTTCATTCCAGTTTGTACTGGGCGCTTTTCTTCTCTCTCCAGCTGACTGTAGCCATCTGGGCTTTTGATCCAGTCGAAAGACTGTGACAGCCTTGTTTGACAGGCCAACGGAAGAGAGATGACATTGTCTTGTGGCAAGTCTAGCGAAGGGACATGCTGGGGGGCACCACCAGAAGACTTGTTGAATCTTACAAAGTCAGGGAGAGCCATCTGCAAGATCTATGGAGTGCGATGTGTGTGACATAGGATGATATTTGTTGGATCCTCGTTGGGTAAGGCGAGATGACACATTTGTGGCAGGGAGCCAAATCAACTCTGATTTACACCACACCGCCATCTAGAAGGGGGCCTGACCAGTCACCCTGCCACAACAGAAGATGTATTGTGTGGCGTAGCACAGCATCAAAGAACAATCACTCACAGAAATTCTCTCTCTCTCTCTCTCTCTCGCTTGACACACACAAACACATAATAAAAAGATCTATGATGAGTGGGTTACAGTATCTTTAGTTACAAATTACAGCTGCTTGTTGTTGACATATATACATTTGTCTCACACACAGAGATAGACATCAACTGTGTCTGCTGACAGACATTTTCTTAAGAGGATGACATTATTGCAAATAAAAATAAGCTTGTTGGCCCAGTTCCCATCTGGTCCAGTTCTGGCTGCTTAACAAACATTCAGTAAACCCCCGTTGTGCATCCTTGCTTTTATTCAGTTGTGCATTTGTAGTTCACAGTGAACAACACAAAAGGAATGTGGATGAGATGTGGCATAGGGGAAATTCAGTTTAATTTATTGAGAAACCAAAAGAGATATGGAACATTTTGATAGAAAACCAAGGGGTAGGAAATAAGTGGTAGCATAAGTTAAGATTGATAGGAGAAAAGAACAGGTCACCCATGGAGAAATTGAGGGCAGTGATTTATCAGAGAGGAGATGAGGCAGTGTAATTCTCATCAAATAGCTATTATAAAGCTTCAGGTGTAGATGTGGGACAGGAAGATGAGTCAGTCGATTTTTTATTTTTTTTTAAATTCTTGAAAAAAAAACAACATTTTTGTCCAGGGATAAAAATGAAATAATAATTACTATTATGCTAAGATCATCAAGAGATGTTTCAAATCATAGATAAAACTGTCTCTTTGATCTGAAACTGCGTTATCTTATTTCTGAGAAGTGAATTCATAGAAATCTTTAAAGCCTGTCTGTAATTTGCCTAAACTGTTCAAGGTTTATCAACAACCTGTAGCATCAGATTGCACGCTTAAATTAGATGTTGCTACACATTTTCAGCTGGAGTCGCACTAATCCTGCTGTTCATTTTGGATGTCTTTAAACTTGCACACAGTTACCTGCAGCCCCAAGTAAACATTCTAATTAGTGGTGAGGTTGACAGAGAGGAAGGCTGCTTGGTGAGGGCCATCTGGTTGGGCCCGGATGTCTAATCTGTAGGTCAGCGCACATATTTTACATTGTCAAAAAGAAAAGATAAAACCTTAGGCTATAACTGTTGCTTTTACTGAAACAATTTGTATTCACACAGAAATGTGTTTTGGAAATACACAAAATTTAATCTACATATATTCTCAGCTAATTCCATTTTCTGTATTTTATTTTCATTTCTCTCATTTTCTTTCACACTCTGCCATATTAATTGGGGCTGGCACAACAGCAGCAGCCTTGTTCTTATAAAATCTCCATTATCTTAAGTGATTGGTGGACACTGCAGCTCATTTCCTGTTTCACAGTTGAGACCACAAGGTAAACAAATATTAAATCAATGTTTCCTGTTCTGCTATGTATATCTGCATTAAACAGGCCATCACAAAAAAAAGCATTGCAATATAACATCAAAAACACATCTCCACAGTGGAAAAGTTCTGCGTTCACAACGTCTGGTCTGCTGAGGTCTTTTTTTATTTTGTGTTCATACTCTTCCTGTCCGTGTTGAGGTTCTGATTAGCCTCATTAAACTCTGATGACCCACCACAGGTGCTGCTTATACTTGGGTGCACTTTTGACCTAGACTATGAGAAAGCTTTTTTTCTTTATAGTAGCCACAGCAGGTGCAATCAATATCAACACATTATATTTAATGTGTTCACATTAAATTTGAAAATTAGTAACACAGTAAGTTCTGGTTCTGGTTTGTACAATCAATATCAACAACAGTCGAAGCAGAAATTATACACCTGACTTAACTTTTAATCCATCTGATAATCTACTGTTCTTAGTTATATCAATTTCCTTTCAAGAAAGACCAAAGTTAAGCAGTTATTCTATTTGGTTATAGAACAATTTTGAGCATGCTTTTGTTATGCCATAAATACATATCTTGGCGTAACCTTTCCAGAACTGGGAGGGTTTTAAAAACTATTTTTTTTACAAATTGCAGTTTTTAAATTACCATCTCACACTCTTGGGACTGTAATTGACAGCATACCTGTCCAGGGTGTGTTTCATCCCTTTACGCTCAGCTCTGATACACATCAGTTTACTGTGACACCTTTAAAAAAAAATAGTAACTGAATGAAGTAGGTGACACACACAACGTTTCAAAACCTGTTTTCCTGTTGGCAATCTATTGGTAATTAATTCAAATGGTCAAATATAGGACTTTTGTGTATGTTTCTTGATCCCATCATTAACAGTTTTCTGCTAGAATTATACTTTTCTTACCCTCATGGCAAAAGTGTTTTTAATCTAGGTCCTATTAAGGAAACTTTTTTAAGTGGGTTATTACACCCTAATAGTTGCGTTCATACATGCCTAGAGTACTTTGTGAATGAACTTAAAAAGATAAAAAAAAAAACATACCTGACCTGGATATTTGGTGAAATTTTGAGTCATAACAATGTTTTGATAAATTCTTATTATTTCTGCATTCAAGAGGAAATTAAGATCCAAACTGATTTCTTTTCCTGTTTCATTATGATTTCCCAAGTGTCCCGGGAACCACTGAAGCACCTGTGGCTCATCTGTATGACAAATGGGCAAGAGGCATTTAAATGATGGAATACCTCGATAGAGAAGGCTTGCACAGCCAGGCTTGCATACGGGCACACTTGCACTCACCTGATGTTAAAGAGAAGAGGGACTTTAAGGCCAAATAAATCACACAACATGAGGACCAAAGTGAGAGCCTCTGATGAGATGTAGAGCCTACAGAAATAGGCCATTGCAGACCCCATTTTTCCTGGCCTGCATTAAATTAAAGGCTTTTGGATTTCTGGGTGCCTCTTTGTCTCTGTATGTATTAGAAGGATTGTCTTTGTTATCTTACAGCTGTTATCTTTACAAATTCCATCTTCTGTACCTGATGGCTTGGTGCTTTGTCCAACTGAATGCTCTGTTTTAGGCAATTGTTAACAATGAATCAGAGCCATTTATGCTCCTTCATTGTTTTAAACTGTGTGTTTTCAATTGTATAGAGGATCTGAAACTAAAAAAGGAAAGGAAGGATGGAACAAAAAGGAAAAAGTCAGGACAATCATGTAAACAGAGGTAGGGAAGAAAGGGCTGTGGCTTTTACAGTTATTCTGGCAGAGAGTCAAGTGAGCTCAGTGAAGCAAAATAATATGGCCTGAGTGTGGTGGGCTGAAAAGGGCCTTACCCACAAGTGTATGTATGAATGCATGCATGTGTGTTTCTGTGTGTCTTTGCCTTTGACTGAGGTACAACCTGCTATTCTTCAGGCTTCAGCTGAATTTGCTTTGTGCAAGTAGCTCAACTGCTTTGTGTCAGTTTTTATCAAAATTTTGTGCGTTGCAAAAAGCCACTAAGTGAGATTGGAATTTAGAATATGACTCAATTCACGGAATAGCTGTCGGGTATAAGTAATGTTTTTTTTTAAATAGCAGGACTGCTATATAAGTACTTAAATCTTTGGTTTACTTAGACTGAGTTGCTATCACAGATGAGGACAACCATTCTAAAAAGGAATATTGTCAGGAACAAGATGACTAAATAGCCTGAACCAATGTTATATCTTTATGGTCACATAAAAAAGTTGTATTATGGCTATACATGATGACTTACATGTAGATGTGAGGTTACCAGGGTAACAACAACCCTGCAGCAGCCACAATTTTACTGTTTGCCAAGCTACCAAATATTCAGCATCATTAACCTCATCAGTGCAACATAATCAGTTGTGGATGAGGCCTCCAGTAATTCAAGGCAGCCTTCAGGGCACAATTCTAAATGTTAATTAAATGCTGCTCTGTCTTGCATTGGCTTGACACGCAAGTCAAAACCACTATTTGGCCTGAGCTGTGTGATCTTTCCCACCACTCAACTGTTAAAGATCTGTTGCACCAGTAACAAACTGTAAATCACAAAGAGGCAACGATGTAGGACAGGACCTGATGATTTCATTGAGTTTTATAATCAGCAGCAATAGCAAAGATATTAGTTTTGTGACATTCAGTGTTGTTTTATTTGGCACAAATAACGTGTGTAACTTTTGGAGATGTTTTTAGGATTGGTGTAACTTTTTTGTTTGTTTGTTTGGCAATACAAACTGGATGAATTCTGTGTGTGTTTTTGGACATTGTTTATGTCTGCAAAATCAACTCTCTTAAGGTTAACTTTCAGTTACTCATGATGAAATTACTTATTTCTCAAAACGTTATACAGAATTTCGGAGTGTAGATGTAAACAACTGATCATGATTAGAAGTGGCACCCAAACTAAGACATAAAAAAGGGTGTTTGTGTTTATCTGTGGCTCATCAAGCATGTGATAGTTACCTGAGAGAGGGTCATTTTTCTTTTGTACAGTCATGCCTTTGCAGGCATTTTGAAAATGACTCCATATCTCAAACCATCTGCAATGACATGGAATGTAGAGGCGTCAGTCCTAAATAAATTGGACAGATTGGATAGTCTAATACCATTTTATTAGATGCTGCCAGTCTTCTCCCCATCATCTGTGAAAGACTGCTTGCTTTGCCATTTCAGTCCCACAAAGGCTTAGCGAGAGTGATAGTGCAGCTTGTGTGTGTTTGCAGCTTGCCTGGTCTATGCTCTGCCCACAGATGAAGCAAGCCCGAAAAAACAACAGGGGAGAGTTAAAGGAATTAAAAACTAACTCCATTTAGACTGTGTCTAAAGACACACAGGCCTGTTCTTAGCAGGTGGGTTTATGCTTTTGTAAAGTTGCTGAAAATTCCTCATCATGACTACACTTGTGTGTGATAGAAAACAAATGAAGGAAAAAGGAGGAAGAAGACAAAGGATATGTGTACTGGTGTACTGAAAATCCTAATTTGGGGAAAACAATTTTAGTTTGTTTACACAGTCATACTGTGGAGACTCATTTGTGTTTTGGGGATATAAAGAGAACTTTCTTAAAGTAAATTATAAAGCTATAGTCTAAATACTTTTTTTAAGGGTAGCGTTAAGTTTAAAGTTTGAGGGATGAGTGAAGTAAAGCCTGCACACTTATTCCTCAGCACAGGATTTATTTATTTGACAGCACTTTGATCCAAACTGGATATACGTCAGGTCAAACTTAACCAAACTGAACTGTTTGACCTGACAAAGATCCAATTTGGAAACATTGGCAAACATTGCCCACTGCCTTTCAAGCCATAGTTTTAAACTATGATCATCTTATGCTGAGGAAGGAATGAGTTGTAGCCGTTTGGGTCAAACCTTGTAAATGACCTTATGTGCTTTCTCATTCAATATTAAGAGATCTTACGAAATGTGTTATTGCTCAAAGCATATCATAGGAATGACTTCCAGCTACTACCACACAATATTTAACTCAGTATCTGTAAAAGTGACTAAGCTATAGCCACATTTGTGTTGGCTAATGTCAATTAGCTTTGGTAGGCGTCTTGAATTGGGTTGACTCCATAGGTTTTGTGCTTAGGGCATGCGATAGGAATCACTCTTATGTACTACCACACCAAATTTGAGCTCAATATGTGTAACACTAGTTAAGTTATAGCTATTTTTGTGTTTTCTAAGGTCGGTTGGTTGTGGCAGTCATCTTGAATTAGGTTAACCAAAATTTAATAATTGGAGAAGTACACTTTTGGATTGTTTTCTGAAAGTTTAATTAAAATCCATGTAAGGTTGCATGAGATATTTTGCTATCAAACAAAGTTGACTCCAGTAGTTAATGACAAAGTTTTAAAAACAGTTAGAGGTTAGAGTGTGTGTTGGGAATAACTCTCAGCTACTACCACAACAAATTTGAGCTTATTAATAGCTGTAAAATAAAATGTAAAGAGTTATAGTCATGTTTGTGTTTGCTATGGTTGCTTAGCTGTGACTGCCATTTTAAGTGGGACATTTAATCAATTGTAGATGTCCGTTCAATGATTACTTTCTAAATTGCGTTCAAATCTGCCCAATTGTTTATGAAATAATTTGCTAATGGTTAAAACAAAAACAGACAGGTAAAAACATTATCACCACTTCACATTCGGTGGTGGGCAATAATAAATCCAATCTGCAGACAAATAAATGTGCTGGCTTTACTTCATTCATTGTGTCATTGTATTATAGAGACACAGTGCCCTTATAATGTGTATTTATATATGTATTGTGGAACTCTCAATGACTGACTGATTTAAGCAACATTAGAGGAAATGATGATGTACTGTTCACATTTAGCTATATTATATTGTAAAACATTGCACTGCCTACTTACAATTTGCACCTTTTTATTCTTGGAATTTCTATGGTGCTGCACATATGTTCCACACATAGACACATGCAACACAAACAGAAAATTGTTTTAGCAGTATGTGCGTTGAAGAGGAAATGCTGTAGCGTTAGAAGTTTGTGTGCTATCTGAATACTTCTCCAGCCCTAATCCGTCTGTTCATGTTGGCATGAAAGACAGGGATTAGCAGAAGAAATGTGAACATGAAAAAAAGGCAGGGTCAGAAAGGAACAAAAGGCAAAGAGAGATACTGTCTGAAACCTCTGCTGGATTTTTTTCTTGCTTTGATAAATTCAGTTGAGTCCTCCCTCCTGATCAGATGGTTATGCCAATACTTTGGAAAGATGTAGTATGACCAGCCTCAGGATGGTTAGCTGTAGAAATTGGTAAATTGATCATAAAGATTAGGCACAACATTTGACTGAATATATTCATTCATGTATTCATTGAAAAGGAGACTAATGTTGTAGTTTTAAAGAAGCAACTTAAAATCTACATTGAGTCATATATAGTTTAAAGAAAGGACTAATACCACTCTCACGTCTGGCTATTAAATTCAAGACTCATACCAGCCACTGGTTAGCTTTTAGCATAAAAGATTTTTACAAGAGATGAAAAGTGTTGCTTTGTCGAGCCACAATAAAATCTGCTTGCCAGCAACTAAGCTTCTTCATCAGCACCTGTCTCATTCGCACATAAACTAGAGCAACGTCCTTCTTGTGTTGAGCTGTTTTAGAAGCTGTTAACTACTAAAAGAGGTGAAATGTCAATTAATAAAAGGCTTGTGGGAACGTTTTATTAAATGTTAAGCTACCTATTTAAAAGCGTAATATGCATAAGTCAAGGTATATGAAGTTAAAATGTTTCAGCTGCCTGTTGTGGGGTTGTCTTGATAAAATGGCTTTCCCACCTCTGAAGAAGTGCGTAAAAATTCACCTCAAAGGCTAAAGAGAGACATGCATCACTGGATGAAAGAATTCATGCTGGATACCTGAGCAGCTATTGTTGGAAACTGTGGGGTGTATGCTTTAGGTGTGCTTTAAGACCTCATCTGTCTGTTGATCGATTGAGGTACAGCAAAGGCAAAAATAACACAAAGGAGAAAATAAATGTGTTAACAAAGGAGTGAAAGGACTGCCACCTGGTTCACTGTAAAAGAGCAAGAGGAAACTTTGATCTTAGAATGCCTTTTAACACATTGTAAAATAATAATCTGAACATTAAGGGTCCTCATGTCAGTATACGTGCCTATTTCAAGATTTCAGTGCTTTGTTTTGAATATACTTAGAAGCATAAATGAAAGACCCTTTGTGAGTTATAGCGGCTCAATCACCACAGTGCATCTTAGTGAATATGCATGTGAGTAAATGGAAAAAAAAAAGGCTTGATGCTTTTGTGTGTGTGTACAGAGTCAGAGAGTTTGTGTACTCTTGCATGCATGAGTGTCTAAATGGTTTCCACAACAAAACAAAGTTAATTGCTTCAATTACTGATATTAATTGCAAATTACTTGGCATTGGTTGTCTGTAACTCTCAGTTTGGAGTCCTACGAGTTTATATTTTAATTCTGAGCTCAGTTTTCTTGTTGTTCTAAATGGTTTTGTTAATAAAGTTGTCATTATTGCTCTTTCTCATTAACAAAAACCCAAGCACTCCGAGAGAGACACACAAAACAAAGCGCATTCCTGGTTTCATGTATCAGTTGTTGAAGGAGTACTGATAAAGTGAGCTTTTGTCTCTTTCTTTGTCTTGAATCTATTGCTCTGTGGTTAGTTTCACATTTGAGTGGTTGACTATTCGTCACACTCGGTTTGTCTGTCTGTCCTTGTCACTTTGCTGAGCAGTCTAAAGGATGGGTGCTTCGCAGATTTACCTTTTATCTGTGCTGACATCCACAGAGAAGTGATAAAATGGATAATTTGAGATATTTAAATTTTAGTTTTGACTTCAAGGCAGAAACTCAGATTTTTCTTCCAGCTACTATGTGGGCTGATTATTGAGTCAGCCCTGCATGTGTTTATTTTCCTGTTCGGTCATCTTTTGTGCTATGTAGGTGTTATGTCTGACACTTTTTTAAAGCTCACTCTGTATTTCAGAATCCAAGGTGAGGCATACTGAAGAAACAAGACATGTTTACTTTTTTAGGAACTGGACCCTTATTTCATGTAAATGCTGCTTAAAATGCAAGGTAAACCCAAGTAATATTTATTGCAAAGTGGCATTCAGAATTAACTAAATACACCATATTATATTACTAATCACCTGGAATGAGCAGATGCATGGCAGATGTGCACCGCCTCTGGCACAAGTACTGTGCAGTAAATGTGCTCAAGGTTTGTCTTGAAATTCTTGACAGCCTTGATGCAATCTCATATCCTTCTGTTTTCCAGTCTGCTCTGTTTTTCTAGTCAGATCTGTTTATGAGAATGCAGGATAGGGGGAGTTAGAAGCAAGGGAAGGAAAAAGACAGCACAGTGCAGCCAGAGGAGTTCTTTTTTAATTAGAAAAACATAAGTTTGCACGAGGTTGGCTGTTGGGTTTTTCCCATCAGCTCTGTTTTGAACTGAGCATGACTCTAAGCACTGGCTTTAGGCCACTGTGGAGAGTTCTCATTGTCAACACCAGAGTTGTGTTGCTGAATTTAGAACCACTGCAGGTGGACTCCCCACAAGCTCTGCTGTCTGGCTCAGAGTGAGGCTGCAAGGGACAAACAAAGGAGACATATGGTAGGCAATGATTAAAAGTGAGAAGCTTCACACACGTTTACAAATGACTGAGTAAATGAGAGCCTACCCATGCATCTAAACACAAAACCCTAAACATGAGTCTTTTCAGTGTCAGTGTCTGAGTGACCCACTTCAGTCTCATACCTACAGTATGTGTCAGTGACCACAAAAGTCCACAAATCACATGTAATGGCACCTAAATTATGTTTGCTTTGCCCTTGACTGCGGAGTACAGGTAGATCTGTTTCTATAAAGAGAAGTTTGTAATAAGAGCAGTCTGCTTCCAACAGAGATCCAAGATTTTCGACAGCCAGTGAAACCCAAGGTCTAGAACAGTTTAACTCTATTGATCCTGAGATCTGAAAGTTGCCCCAGTTTTGATGATTCTCTTCCATCTCTCAGAGTTGGAGGGCGAAGCTGACAGTGCCTTGTTAATTCCTGGCTGATTAGTTGGGCTGGCTGTGTTCCTTGGCATTGCAGACATTAGGCCAGAATGAAAACTAATTATTTATTTACTTGTGTTAACTATTTAACCAACATTTTTCCTTTTTGCCAGGCAGACTTTATACATTTAATGCACTTTATCGAGTTTCTGCTTTCCATCAACCTTTTACAAAAACAAAGAAATGTAGACATTTAACTGCTTTTTTAATTTGTTACTTTTTTGTTTCGGTAATCCAGTCGCATTGACCAAATGTTTGCACAGAAACAAGCTGCAACTTCTCATTCAGCTTTTTCATTTGATTCTTCATCTTGTTCTTCTTTCTATTTGCTAAGGTGACTTGTGCAATGTTCTGCTGAGGAAGAAAAGCACCAGATTACAATTGTATACAATAACTTTGTGTCTTCCTTATATTATTAGATCTTTGGGTCCCGGTAACTCTCTCAATCTTTTTTTGAGACAATTGTTGCAGAGATCAACCTGTGCCTGTGGGATATTTTTAATGTTTCATAACTGGAACATATTCAGTATCTTACACTTCAAAAAACAGTTACATATAAAACAAACATTTTTTTTTTTTTTCATATGATGGTTTTCATTTTATCTGTTACCAAATTTGTTGTAGGTTTAAGTGTGAGTGGCCCTCTTTGCCTTTTTATTAACGTTCAAGGTGGTAAAGACGCTCTATTATGGGGCTAAAGCTAATGAATGTATTGGCATAAAAAGTACCTGACCTAAGGAAAAAAGAAGAAGAAAATAAATCTCTTCCACTTTTCACATCATAATACTCCTTTATGGATTTCAATTTGAACCTTACTCCCCTTTGTTGCAGCAACCTTTCTGGATATGTGTGTTTGTGGAGCTGAATCCCTTCTCCACTATCAGCTGCAATCTGCAGAAGTGATTTTTAATTTCTCTGCTGCTTTGAGGCTCGTTAGGTCTTCTAAGTCTGACACTGTGACATTGTATCAGAGGGCACAGTGTCACTGAACTTCAACTTGTGTTCAAGTTGCCTTTCCAGCTCAAGTACAAAATGCTGCTTTCATCAAAAGGAAAATGACAAAATTTGTATTGTTAAAAACCTTAACACTACACTGCCCAACATTAGTTAATAACTACTTTAAAATCTGTGTAATGCAGTTTCTTAAAAACATGTATCCGCAGAAGATACAATGCATTTTTGTATCTACTGAGAAATCAAAACTAAACAAAGTTTGCTGCATTTTACTTGTAACAAAATGTGTCATGTTTGTTGGTTTCAGTGAAGAAGTGTGAAGGCACTGTGGCCCTGCCACGAACCAGCATGAGGAACTCTTACCCCTGCCAGGCGAGTGTCTCTGCCTGTGCTTTGAGCTCCTGCTGCCAGAGTTTGAGACCTATTCATCATGGTTTTATTAAAACCCAAATTGCTTTTTCACTTATAGCTTTCCAACTGTCAGCCTAACAAGTCCTGTATCCTTCCTGTTCACTTACAGGGCTAGGCTTGCAGTAAATAGCCGTTCAATTCTGTGAGTTTGCAGCCCTAACCTACTCTTAGCTGAGAATAAGGTTCTCTAAAGAGTACATTACCCACTTGGGAATCTTACTGGACAGAATGGCTTCTTTCTTTGTACGCAGCAGAGCAAGGAATACTTACCTAGGTGACATCGGGTTGGTGGAGAATAAAAGAAACACAAGACATTTTAAAGGAACTCTCCAATGGCCTTTTCCTGTTTCACTTGTGTTTGCTACTATCTTCCCATTCTTTGTTATCCAGTCACACAATGAGGTACAAAGCTGCTGCTTCTTCACCTGCTCCATCCCTTTGACCCTCCACCCCTTTAACCTCTGTTCTTGTCTCGTATTATGTCAAGTAAACTGAATTTTTTACAGTGTGATGAAGGTAGGTAGATTAAATTTTTTCATAGGCTATAAACGTGATGTTTATTGTGGTTTTCAGGCCAAAAGCAAATCCAGTTGGATCAAATTTGTTTAGAAAATGAACTACTGGTTACTTCAGAAAAACATTTTCCTAACAGGTTTATGAATCTCCGTTGTAAGTTTCCTTGATAATGTTCAAGTTAAGAAATTAGTTCATGACTTCAGTGGGTAATGTCATAGTTGCTACAAGAAATTTTGATATGAATTTTGTCATTATAAGTTATTAGCTTTCGCCTCTGTGTGGCTACTTTTGCACATCAAAGTGGTTTTGTATATTGTTTTTATCAAGGTTGAAGTGAAAGAGTTCAGTACCTCTGTGATGTTGTGTCTTTACTGTTTTTATCTCACTGATTCTCACTAAATCTGACGCGGCTGGAACAGGCTTGTGCATCTGATCTGAATCACTGCTTTGCAAACAAATGTCTACATGTTATAACGTGTCTCTGACAATTCGGGGAAGGATTAGAAATGTGAAAAACAATACGAGGTGTGGACTACCCTGACTAGTTATTGCTCTTGCTGGACATTGTAGCTTTGCTCTGCTTCAGAAAAGACTAAATTTATAGTGTACAAACAGCTGTTTTTTTGTTCAATTAAAACCAGCAAAACCTGTGAGTCAAAAAATACTAATTGTTTATACTTTTCAAATACAATTTTTCATCATTATTTTTAATGTATCTTCTTCTTTTGTGAAGAACTTAGCTCCTGTTGGACCCTTTCCCAACTTGAACTTTCCAACAATTAGCATTTGATCCATGGTAAGCATCATCTCTGAACACACTGTTAGCTTTGTTGGAGGGTTGCATGTAAGTCCATCTGCCATAGTTTAATACCTAGTTTTTTTTTAACCTGACAAGAGATTAACAAAGTAGATACTTAGGTATGTGCAACCATGTAAGCCTCAATCTCCCTACTATGTAAAGTTTGTCTTAATGTAAAATGTGCTTGAATGACTAATTCATTTGTTTCTCTTTCGCTTAAATGTGACAAGTCATCTTGATTACTTAAATGAGTGCTGTAAGAATGTGGACCAGTAGGAGAGTTTTCTAAGTGCATTTTATTGATTAAAGTGAAAGCCATTTAGCATTGATTTATGCAAGAAGGAATACTTCACATCTTTTTGGTTATGCTTATTACTTTATATGTGAGGGTCAAATGCATCAGTAAACCACAAATCTCTAATAAAAACTCTTTAAAACCTTTGGTCTCTCATGCACTTCCTTACATGTCTACCCATGCAAAGATGATTATATATATGTTTAAAAAAATCTAATTATTTAATAAAGTATTTTATTTAGAGTTTTTCACATTTTTCGTACTTGATTTGCTTTAAACTGCTTGAGTGCCAATGGCTGTATTTCTATGGAACATACTCATTACATTTACTATGAAACATGACCTTTTCATCTGGTAAATGTAACACAGACCACAGGGGAGAATAGAGAAAACAGGATTGGACATGGTACACTAGTGAGAAAGTCATGAAAGAAAAGTCAAAAGAAAGTGAAAAAGTATTATTTTTTTTTCTGACTTGGAATTTATCAGGGGCCAAAATGCACACTTGCCTCGAATATTTTTACCCACACAGGCCTTCGTGTGTACACGCTTTCGTATGGCAGCACACAAAAACATAATCACAATCCTCCACCCTTTCCTCACATCCTGAGGGGAGAGGTCAGGTTCAGTGTTGTGTGAGGCAGCGGGCCTGTTTTTCCTCTTGCCTGGCATTCTGCCCACATCAACAGTCCCTTTCTTCAAAAACCCCTAATGCAGGGGCCGGTGCTGACAGTGTTCTGACAATGAGTTACTATCTGCCAGGCATGGCCCCTGTCTTACTGCCGGTCCCACAGAAAAACAGATCTGTGGCGAGAGCAAAGGTTAATCCAGCAGTGAGGCTCTGCTGGCGACTGCCTCCACTGCCATGTGTGACTGAGAATAGGCTGAGAGGAATTAACACCACTGCCTCAGGGAGTGTTGACAGAGGTGTGTGTGTGTGTCTACGCGTGGGCCACTGTGTGCATGTTTGCGTCTGCTGATGATAGGAAGTGAGGAAGGGGGCATTTGATGATGTTTGAGGAGGAGGTTTTGTCTTCACAATCCATTATCTTCAGGGAGGAATCACACAAGATAAAGGTTGCTTCGTGCCATTTAAAAGACGTAAGACAAATACCAGCAGACCGTATAAATATTGCAGTTAGATTATGAATGCTGGCTCCCTTTTATCTGCCGTATCAAACACTTTGTCAGGCTGTCTCACTGTTGTTTTTTTGTTTTTTTCTCTTTCTTTCTTTTTTTTCTTTTTAAACCAACTAAATGGCTTTCTTCCATCATACTTGTCTGCTGTTTTGGCACAGTTTAAAAGCGCAAAAAGCTTATGCAGTCTGCCGGTTACTGCCCCTGTTATCATAATGCATTTTTATTATATCTGAAATTCACAAAAAAAATAATCACAGTAGTGGTTCTTGTCTACATTTGACTGAGTCAGCAAAGGCTTATGGCTTCCTGGAAAACGACACTGAAAAAGACCTCCACAACGCTGTGCCAGGTGTCTGTGTCTAGTCCAAATAGCTCTGTTCACTAAGCCCCTGTTGCCACACCATGTCCTGCTGTTCTTTGGTAACCTACTCTTAAGAGATTACCATTGTCAGTTTATAATAAGTCTTGTAAAAGTCTTCCTCAAGTCCGCACATGACATTAAAGAGACATAATAGTTGCAAAGAATCAGTCTAGAAATCAACTTATTTTGGGGGATTTTTTCACATTAACAGATTGTTTTTATATTAAATCATACTTCAACACTTTAGAATATTTTCAAGCTATATCACAGAGTGTAATTGCACAGTTTTGTGGTCTTTTCAAGATTCTTTGCAGTGGAGATGAAGAGGAAATTGAGGTACAAATGAGGAAAAATAGCAAAAAAAGGAGACATGCTTTTGCTGGCACATCATAGTCAGTCAGCTATGCAAGACATCCCATGGAGCTTCTTTTTTTTTCTAAAAAGGCTTCTTTCATCATTTATCCGTGTATGTATAGGGCTGTTTGTTTATTTTGCATGTAAGCTATGGATGTCTTTGAGTGCGTAAGTGCTGGTTGCTCGTACACACACCTGCCAAAATGTCTTCATGTGGCCCTCCTTGTGAGACAGAGCAGACTGGGGTGTGTGCTGTCCTGCCCGCAGTGGGTGTGCATTTCTTTATCTCTTTTGCCTGTCGTGTTGACTGATGGCTAATATGCTAAATAGGGCCTTTGTTTACCTCACCTGTGCCACTGGCAAGCCTCTGTGTGTGCTGGTCTGTGTCAGGGAGGACTAATAAAGCTTAAACTGCTCTGTCAAACTTCAATCACATTGACACAAGCTCTGCTGTGGCAAACTGTCCGACTGAGGGGCTGTCACTGGACAGATGTAGGTGAGTTGTGTCTCAGTGTTACAAGGCAAAAGTTAACTCGGGGCAGGTAAATAGAGTATGCAGTCATACCAGAAGTGCATATATGCTCCTGTTTGTGTGTTAATTGTGTCTAAGTGTGCAAACTCAATATTTGTTTGCATATATCAGTAAAAGAGGATTTTTTTTTTAGCTCAT
>JAOXNZ010000092.1:12884264-12896737 GCA_028566095.1 Kryptolebias brasiliensis
AAAAATGTGTCAATTGTAGATGTACATCCAATGATTATTTTTTAGTTTTATATTTTTAGTTTTAAGTTTATTCAGATTTGTCCACCGGTTCATGAGATATTTTGCTAATGCTACCGATAAACAAACTCAAACACACAGTCATGGGCAAAAACATAATCGCTTCACCATCTGCCTTGGGCAATAAAAATTTTAACTAATTGCTTTTGTACTTAATATAAACAACTCATGTTAAAATGAAACTTTTCAGATCTCTTATTGAGTTATTTAAAGGGCCCTACACATCATCTGATTTAAACTCAGGCAGATACACATGGGATATTTTCCAAATCCCTAGAGATAGTGGACAGGTGTGGGAGCTGTGGCATGACGGCTGCATGAGCCCCACCTCACTGCTAATCACCACTTAGTATACTCCATTTACTCATCAACTACTTTTATATTCTGCTAATGGTAGGCATTAGGTCACATGACACAGCTCATCCTCCCTTCCCATGGGTCTCTGACCTTTTTTGTCCCCCACCCAGATCGTCTTTTACTTTGTTCCCTCTCCTCTCTGTTTTAAGGGAAATGGAAAAATGGTCTACCAAGTGCCCGTGTGATTTGACTAAAGCTTCTGTGATTTCCCCTGAGAAAGGGTTGGCAGTCCCCACAATGCTGGCTAGTGCTGAGAGCTGTTTCATGCTCCTATCTCACCAGCTGACAGCAAGTCTTACAAGCAGGCAGGGAGGCAAGGAGGCAGGCAGGCTGGAGCTAGCTGTCTGTGGAAACTAGACAGGGCAAGGCTGATCTTAAGGAAATTGAAACACTCTGATGGAAGCCGAGTGTGAACAAGGATATCACTGTAGGTGTACATAGAAATTTGCTTGCTGTGTTGGCTGGTGCATGTGTAGCACGTGTGTTTCGGAGCATTTTGTACAAACATATATGTGAGTATGTATGTGTATCCCATTATAATGGCTAATTGGCTCATGTCTGGGGATAGTTTGTCACTATAGGTGAAAAAAAAGGGTATGTCTCCCTCTTCATGACTTTGCATGACATTTACTTTACTTTAAAATGACAGTTCAGATTGTTAGGGTTTTGAAGAAAGGCTATAAACAATTTATATCTTCCCTGTTGCAGAATGCTATTTGAGAAATATTTTAATTCTGACTGGATTGACAATCATACTTCTAGTTTGAGTAGGGCCACAAACAAAGTGGATTGTGGCCTTTTAATGGACTTGCAACTTGTTTTGGGTGTACCCTGCCTCTCATACAGTGACTGCTTGAGATAGGCAAATTCCAGCAAATGCGTTTTAATAAACCTTTACACTGTCATCAATTTTGTTTCACACAAATATTTACATAGAATTCTATAGTCATTTACAAGTGCAAAATGTGCAAGCTGCAGCATTTCCATTGCACTCCTTGGCAGTAAGATTTTAATATTACAAGATTAAAAAAAAAAAAAAAAAATCTAAACATACCAAAACAATATGAGATGTGAATACCAGTGCATGATGGATGAGTGACACTCCAAAAAAAAGAAAAACAAAGGAAAGAAAGAAAAAGCTCATGGGCAGATGTTATCATTTGGTTTTCATGCCTGAGAGGACTGGCTAGCACAGCTTAACCCTGTCTATTTGGACCTACAAGGAAGACACAAGAAAAGAACGCAAGAGCAGGTCTTGTTAACTGAAGAAGGCCTTCACACTATATGAACAAAAGCTGCAGAATCAGTGAAATCCCAAATAGTTTGAATTGTCTTAGGTAAAGATCTGAAATCTTTTCTTAAAATCTTAATACAGGGTGCAGTTTGTATCTTTAAATTTCATCACTGAGATTTCTTTTTTATCAAGAACACATATTAGCTGTCCCGGCCTGGGGCCTTTCTGGGAGGAGTTTGTATGTTCTCCCTGTGCACACGTGGATTTACTCTGGGTACTCCAGTTTCCTCCCACAGACAAAAAACATGTATGTTAGGTTCATTGGTGAAAATTGTCCCTAGGTGTGAGTTAGAGTGTGAATGGTTGTTTGTCTCGTTTGTCTCTATGTGGCCCTGCGATGGACTTGCGACCTGTCCAAGGTGTCCCCCTCTCGCACAGTGACTGCTGGAGATAGGCATTGGCTACCAAAAGCACTGGCTCCCAAAAGCACCCTGCTTATCTGCTTCAAATCACCACCCAGGAATACAAGTTTTCCTTCTGCCACCCAGTTTTATTTGTCTGGGAAAACAAGCAAGACAGAGGGCATGTTTTGGCATGCAAGATGTAAAACTTTGATTAATTCCTTCAATCTCTGTGAAATGAATCATTTAGGGCAGAGAGCAAACTTTCTGTTACAGGCAAAATCTCCCATTGCTATTCACTTCTCAGTCTTTTATTCATAAATCAGTTAGACTGAAAGAAACAGGTAAGATGGGTGTTTTTGTGCTAAGTGCCACATTTGTTTGTTTTTTTTGCTTGAGTTTAATATCAGACTCTATGATTTCTGTGTACCCACAAGGCACAGCACCATCAAAACAGAGCTGAGAAACTTATTGTGTAAACTGCCAGAATTATCTGTCAGTGTTATGTCACTGAGGATTAGCAGGAAGAAAGGCAGTGTAACGTTTGTGTTTCTGTAATTCATAGTGGTCTGAGATGTCACTTTGTTTACTATAGACCCAACATAAATTGTTCAACAACTTGTTCTCTTTATTACAATGTTTTGCAATAAATGGCTTCTATTTTCTTTTCTTTTATGTATTTAGCATCCATTGTCAATTTTTGTGCAGATGTTGAACAAATTGCAGTGAAACACATCTCCTTTATTGTTATCAACAGTCTCACATCTGCGCTGCACAAAAAGTAGGAAGGTTTGTTTGGTCAGTTAATTCTTTCTTGTAACAATGCTTCTTGGCAATTAACCTTATACCGTTGGAAAGCCTTTTTATTTCCCCATAAATGGTGCCAGAGTTGTTAGGAAAATACATTTGTTAGTTGAGTTGAGCTGAGCAGCAGAGTTGAGCTTGTGGGCTGTACCCATGAAAACCTTGCCAAATCTTTTCTGCCGATGTGAAACAGCTTATTCTGCTATTGACGCTTGTTTTGAGCATCTGGTATCCCAGGTGCTGACAATCAGGTGCCTGATTTGCATCTGATTGTCAGCACCTGTGGACAACCAGTAGCAATTCCATAGTTCCACAGTCTGAGACCAAACTCCTCCAAGATGACAATGTTCAACCCCACAGAGTGGGGTTTATCTGAAACTAGCTCTAGAATTTGGGAGTTGAGAGGATGGAATGGCCTGCCTGCAGTCCTCACCTCAATCCTGCTTGTTTGAGTGACCGACACAACCACATTGGCTAACTAAGTGAGATGCCATCCCACAGCAGTGTGTGACCAAGCTGATGAGCAGCATGAGGAGGAGGTGCCAGACTGTTGTGGCTGTGTATGGTTCTTCCACATGGTACTGGGGCCCCTGTTTGTTAAATGAATAAATTAAATTGCCAGTATGTCTTGTTTCTTCAGACCTCAATTATCCAATCCAATTAACAACACCAAACAAGCATCAGTAGCAGAATAAGCTGTTTGGCATTGGCAGAGAAGATTTGGCAAGTTTTCTGTGAGCACAACCCACATACTTAGCTCTGCAGCTCAACCCACAAATGCATTTTCCTAACAAATGGGGCACTATTTAAGGTAGGATAAACAGTATATTTATTGCCAAGAAGCATCATCACAACAAAGAAATGAGCAACCAAACACACATTTCTTTAGTTTTTTTGCTAGGTATAAATACTTTTTCTAAGTGTGTACTAAGAGGAACACCTTCAACATACAAGATTTTAGAGAATTTCCAAACTAATTTCCAAACTCTCTATTTTTGAAACAATATCCTCCTGAGTTAAGTATGTGCAAAATCCTGCACTGTTTTTCATCCAAATAAAAAAAATACAAAAATATACAAACTTTTAGTTATAGAAGTAGTTGCAAAAATTCAGATACACGCATACTTGTGCACACAAACAAAGCCAGTATGTGCATATTGTAGACATGTTCACAGAGAGATCACAGTACCAAGCTCAGCACTTAACAGCATGACGGAGGCTCTCAGGCATTTCTTCCAGCAAAGTGCCAAGGATTTGTTTCCATGTTTCTTGTCTTAACAGAAGTGAAGCAGAGACGGATGAATCACTGTGGGGTTTCATCCCCTTTCTGCTCATAGATGATAGTGTCAAGTGATCACTGGGCCTTGAATGCAAGTCTTCTCTATGGAGGGATACTAAAAATAGGTTTTTGAAGCTAACCGTCTTTTTTCTTTCTTTGCTGCAGAGACATTGATGGACACACGGGTGGCCACAGCAGAACTAGGCTGGACGGCGCATCCTAACTCTGGGGTAAGTCCTTGCTGTTAAAAATATCCATGCTGTGTAAAAATGAAAAAGAGGAAGAAATATAACCTCAAATATTTTAAATCATGTGAATCATTTTCTGTTTAGGATCTGATAATTTGATAGTGTGATATGTAACATGACACTACTGGCACGAAACTACTGGCAGACAGACAAACAGGCAGGAAAGTAGGCAGGTTGGGAGAGTACAAACTTAAGTAGTTCCCAATGTAGCTCCCATTAAGGGTATTATTTTCTCTCTGTCCCGGTTCATAATGACTTAATAATATAATGGGACTAAGGAAGCCACATAACATGGTACCTAAGTCCCTGTTAATGGAAGCTGGGGGATACCAGAGCCATAATGATACTGTAATGATACATTTATGCAGTGAAGTGGAGGTATTAGGATAAAACAGTGGAGGAGGAGCTTGAAGGATGAAAATGCTTAAGGGTTTTAGGCCATAAATAGAACTTTTTTTTTAACTTCAAGTATTTTTATTCACATGAAAGGAGTGAAAATAAAAGTGCAAACCAATTGGATTTTAAACGGTATCTTTTTGTTTTATTTATTTAATAATAAAACACACTATCAAAAGAATTACTTCCATATCACGCTAATGGACCTAAGGAGAGTTTTAATACCTTGTTATTTGCAATGTAATTCAATAACCCAATGAAAAGCTCAATAGCCCAGTATTAATATAAATTGCAGGAACTGTCCAGGATAGACAATGACTGTTTTTTGCATTTTCTGGGTCTTTGGCTCTTTATGAGGCATTTTATAGTTGTGTAAAAGAATCCTTTATTGGTGCTGAAACAGATGAACAGAGCTTTGACTCTGTTTAAAGATTGAAGAGTGTGGCAGCCCTCATTTTCAGCATTATTTGCCTCCCTCAAAGGGTATGAACTAAAACAACCTGACAGTTGAAATAACACTATGTGCACAGTGTGTGTGTTAATGTGGGCAGTCACCTCACAGCTTGAATCTTACATAGTGTCAGCTGTTATTCTTTGTGTAAATAAGCATCCTTAAATAAATCAAGACTCACATTCTCACAGAGAAAAATAATCTGTTAACCCTACTGTAAATTTTTTGGCATTATGTTCATCTTAAAACAATAGTGGATAAACCTCCAAAGGGCTCATTGTAAGCATCAGAATTTATTGATCAATTTATTGCAAAATTGTTGCAAAGCCTGGTGCTCAGAGGCGGTGTTAGACACTTGAAATATTAGGAGTTTACTCCAGCCCTGAAATATTTAGATTTACATGTGACTGTTGAATTTTTTTTTTTAAGAGGACAACTAAAAAAAAAGATGTGTTGTACCACTTATTTGTCTTGGCTATCTTTTACAATGTGACATAAAAACAAAATAAATACAGAGCTTTCATTTCCGTCTGTTGTCGTTTTCTTTGTTGGCAGCTGAAATAAAACACTATCAAAAAACTTAAAGCTTTGAGATTGATTATAGATATAAACTTTATGCTGCTGACATTTTGTGGATGTGGTTAAATTGATTCTTTTTATGTCTCTCAGTTTTTGTTCCTCTTGAACTGTGGGAAACTGCATCTTTCTTACAGTTCTTGTGTCCTCTCAATCTTGTATCCTCCTTCATCACATGTTTAAATCTTGTGTTGTCCTTCTATCTTCTTCTCTACAAAGCTGTTCTTTAAAAAAAAACAAAAATGCATTAATAAAGGAATAAAATACAAATTTTATTTATCTTATTTCAGTTTACTGGTTTGAAAGAACACTACATTAGCAAATATTAAACCTCTACACTTTTGCATGACTTGATTTGTTTAGTTTGTTGCTGTTTTCTCAACCAAACAGCATCTGTGTTACTACACAAATGTATGCAGAGCATAGACAGACTGTGTTTTTGCTGCGGCTGAATGTATAGTGTAGAGGTTTAATATTAGCTAATATAGTGTTCTTCCACACCAGTATGTAGTCATTTGGATAGCCATTAGCCTAGTCTGAATGAAGACTTTTGCCTCTTTTTCCATACTCTGTGCTTTATGACTGATGTCACGGCTGATAGGGTAGGAACACAAATATGGCTATAACTCAGTCAATTTAACAGATATTGAGCTAAAATTTGATATTGTAGTAGCTGAAAGTCATCCTCAACACCTACTCTGAATGTGACATTAGCAATATTGCATGAGATTGCACATTATTTTCAAAATGGCTACAATTCACATTCTCAAGAAAAGATGATCTTAATCTAAAACTCTGGGATAAAAGAGAGTGGGTGATAGGCATTCCTTCAAGGATTGCTATGCCTTTGATTATATAATGCTTTGACTTGTCACTTGTCAATTTAAGGGAAAAAACAAAACAAAACAAAAACATGTTAAATATTTTGAGGTGAAAGTTTGTTGCACTTAGGGGATTTCACAGTACTGCACAAAATCAATTTTATGTATTTGGATGCTTTTTTTATTTTACTTATTCACATCATTGAGACCCCACACTGGGCTGCCACCTTACCGTGGTGGAGGGGTTTGAGTGTCCCAATGACCCTAGGAGCTATGCTGTCAGGGGCTTCATGCCCCTAGTAGGGTCACCCAATGCAGACAGGTCCTAGGTGAGGGGCCAGACAAAGTGCAGCCCAAAGACCCCTTATGATGAGTTCTACAAATGGGCATAGCATTCCCTCGTTGACCGAGGACATGCTGGAGGGACTATTTTTCTCAGCTGGCCTGGGAAGGCTTCGGGATTCCCCCAGAGGAGCTGGCCCAAGTGGCTGGGGAGAGAGAAGTCTGGGTCTCCCTGCTTAGGCTGCTGCCCCCTCGACCCGACCCCGGATAAGCAGAAGAAGATGGATGGATGGACATCATTGAGATCAATTTGTCACTTGGATCATCTTGAAATTGTATAATCAAATTTGCCTTGAGTGCATTGGAATAAAAAGTTGGCTAAGTTTATCCAAATGAACATCTAGTGAGACCTACTAAGTTGAGGAATCTCCGGTGTTCCCATCAAAGTCTGTTCAGCTCTGCAAGCCCCTAGGCTTACAGAGCCTCTTGTTTCTGTTCAGCATAGTTTTCTTTAAGCTTCTCCTGTTGTAAAGATTCAAATATGCTGTATGGAGAATACACTCATACTTCTTAATGGTAAAGCTGCATAGACACAGCACAGCACCTCTCTATGCAGTTGAATTGGAGTTTGCAAAATGCATTATGCAATGAAGACATTTTTAACTCAGAATTACAGCAAATCTTGCAATCTTTAATGGATTTCTGTAACATGAAAGCTACACATGAAATATTGAGTCAATATCAGACAAAACAGCAAATGCACAGCTTTCACTTCTATGAGCTGCAGGTGCACTACTTAGTGCATCATGCAAATTTGTATGTGCATTAAATGGTTTGCTTTGTGAAGCTGGCATCATTTCTATCACCTCTGCACAAACATTCGCAAGAGTAAATGCACTCTTGCTCTGTAGTGTTGTCCCAGTGGTTTTCAGTACATCTCAGTAATTGTTTTGACTGACTACACTATTTGTGTATGTGGATGTTTGGATGAAGTGAAGGTTTATTTAAAAGGACTAGAGGCAGTGTCATTAATTCCAGAGGTGTAAACACAAGGACATTAGGGTCATCTATGTGAATGTGTAATGGAGTGGCAGTTTGTGACACGCTAGCATCTGCTAGAAAGAATGAGAGCTCAGAGGTTGAACACACGTGTCCAGCAAACAATAATGTGATATTTGTCCACAATGTGCCTCCCTACTCCATACTTTCTTACTCTTCTAGTTCTGTCGCATGCACAATTTTCAACTTTTCTTGCTTCACTTTTCCATTGCTTTATCATTCTTTTTGTACCTCCACTTATACTTACTAGTCCATCCTTTTTTTTTTTTTTCCACTCTGTCTTTCACTTCTAGCCATCTTATTGGCTGTATGAAGATGGAGTCTCAAAAAGGAAAATGTCCCCTGACCTTGTCATGCTGCCACATGAACAAATAGACATGAACTACAATGACATGCACGTACAGTAGCTCCACAAGAGTACTTGTACATGCACAAGTAATGAATGTGTTTTTTCTCAAATTTTTGTTCTAACTATACATGTGTAACCTTATCAGAAATATAAACCCATGACTTATTGGGTGAATGCTGATTCATTCAAAATATTGTTTTCCTGTTTTTTTTGTTGTTTATTATTTTTTTTGTTTGTTTTCACAATCTAACTATTTCTGCATACTTTGTCCTATTTTTGCCATTTTTTTAGATACAGTTGTGATACTTTTAGCTATATTTATGCTACTTTTAGCTAACTTTTTTCCAACTTTTAGCTACTATTTTACTATTTTAGTTTTTAGTATTTATAGTACTTTTTAGTAGTTATATCTAGCTATTAGCTGACCTTTTGCTGCTACTTTTAGATTTTAGCTAGTGTTTTGCTAGCTAAAATGTAGCAAAAACCATTTGGAACACTTCAGTTTTAGGTACTTCAACAAATGTCAGCAAGGTCAGTGAGCAATCAGCATTCACACTGCATTTTTGCAGAAAATGAAATTTGAAGAGTTTTTATCAGACATTTCTTTACTAACTTGATTTGTATTTTATGGACTGTTTTTAGTAGTTTTGCATTGAATTGGACTATGTTGATGTTTCAGTTCAAGTTGTCATTGTTATGAATTGGATTTGAGGACCAGTTTGTTTTGCATACAGTGCTTTGAGATGAATTGAACCTAATGAATCAAATCTTCATTAAATTAAGCTGTTACTAGATGTTTGCAAACAAAAATAGACATGAAATAAAAATGGCTTTATGGTTCCATTACATAGTGTAACATAAGGTTTTAGATTTTTCTTGGGTTATGTTTTTTTTTTTTAAGTAGAGAAAAAGTGTCACAGTCAGACAACAATGTACAATAAGAGTACGAGTAAAAATTTCCTTCATACGTCACTATTAAATATTATTTGTCAGTACTAATTCAAAACATGGTAAAAAGTGAAAAAAAGAAATCAGATTACTGAAAATACAATGTAAGCTGCTGTGGGTTGTAGCTCTTCTTTTGTTGTGCTTATATAGTGTTATCTAATTTACTGCTTGATTTTCCCACAATAATCTTGTTTTCCCCTGTGTGGGACGTAAACACAGACATTGTGCCAAGAAGGTAGTAAAAAGGATGACACTTTAAGTTGATTCAACAAGAAATTTCCAGGGAGGATATATATATATACAATTTTATGAAAGTTTAATCTAAAACCCAAGAGAGAGCCAAGGCAGAATTATGAAAAGAAAAGAGTCTGTTTTTATTTCTTTATTTTGATATTTCTTCTTCACAAATTTTGAAAGAGCTTTACAAAAGCTGAGTGAGAAATGCAGAGGAACTGTTACTTAAGAAGGGTTTGATGAGGCTCAATAAGAAAACAGTGAAAAAAAAAACAATAGGTAGTGAGAGGGAAGGAGGAAATGAGTAAAAAACAGAAGTGTGGGCGTGAACTTTGAGGGACTGAAAGTGGCTGCAGGATGAGAAAAGGGGCTGAGGAATGATTAAAAGAAGCTCTGATGAGAGAGGATTAGGAGATCAACTGGGTTTGAACAAAAACATAAAAGCAGCTACGTAGCCTTGCAACATACTGTGGCTCTGTGGTGGAAAGCTCAGGTTAACTCATCTGACTCTGGGAGGTCACAGAGTTGAGGTGAGAACCTTGGGGGCAAGGGTTTTAGGGGCCTATGCGGTCAGGGGGTGGCGGTGGCTGTGATGCCACAAGCTGTGCCTTTAAGCTGGAAGAAATAAAGGGCGTTAGTTGGTTTGTAAAGAGCTTGAAAGATGGAGGGAGAGGATGAGGGGAGTTTGAGTAGGGTGTGGAGGACAAATGCTGCGGGGACACAAGTGAGAGCTCAAAATACACTTAAACCCAAACTTCCGTCACCAATATGTCAGGAAGCATTTGAAAAATAAAAGAGAGCAGTGGAGAAATTAGCTTTTTTATGCATATAAATGCATAAATAGAAAAAAATGAACATACGTTGCCCATTTTTTAAAGTTAGCAGTTAGATAACCATATTTTTTAGACATCCAGTGAGAATAATAGGTACCAGAAGTACCCTATGGACTATCTCAATCTGGCCTGCAATCTCTGAAAATAAATCAAATAGCCCCTATAAACCTTTGTCAGTTAGACTTTAAATGAGAAAAAAAGGCATTTTACTACCATTTTACTACAAACACACTGCCATTTTACTTCATTTTAGCAAAGAATGCCTCTTAGGCAACCCCAAGTTGTTGCCTTCCGGTGACAGGTTCATAAGATCAGCTGCTGTGATGGCTCAAACAGATTCAGGAGAAGCTTAAAATGAAAAGCTTTGAATTTGAATGTTGTGTTTGTGACCAAAAGCCACCTGTCATAACAGGCAAATGAAGAAAACTGCTTTGAAATGATCATCCAGACTGTTTTCACAAAGCTGCCATCCACTGATTGTGTATAAGCATTAGCTACATTCTGTCATAAGCTTGCAAAATGGAGAGCATTTTTTTAATGAATTATTGACTTTATGGCATGTGGCAGGTACCATAATCCCCAGTTTCACTTCCATTAACCAATGTGTATCCATTTACTTTATCTACTTCTGCATTGCTATCTGTAAAAAAAAGGTGATGTAAACCAAATTTATTGAAAACAAGCTTCATCTTTAACAAACATGTGTTTGGCATTTGAAATAAACAGAACAGCTTGAAAACTGGTAGAAAACTTTGGGCATCTGGTGTGAGATGGAAGCAGAAAGACTACGAGTAGATTTTGGCAGTAGGTTTGGTGAAAGCAGAATGAAGACAGAAGAGATTTAATTCTGACATGTTTATATTTACTCCCCTCTGTTTCCACATGTGGGCATATATTCAAGGGGGTGCGGAGGTGTTGTCAATTTGCACCTACACAGGAGCTTTCAGAGGAAATGCATTACTGGCCATACGGTGTCTTTGTCCCCCGCTTCGTCCTGTGCTGCAGCAAAGCTAATGTGGACCTTGACTGGACAGGTGTCACTCACCAACTGCATGCTGCTAAAGAGCACAGGCAGATCCATAACGGCCATCTTACCATCTGCTGGCCACACTCAATACATCTCAATTATTCATAACATAAAAGACAGACAGCCAGGGGCTCTGGGGGCCAGAAAGGAACACAGATGAAATAATGTAAAGTGAGGAAAATGAAAAAAGATCAAAAGGCAAAGAGGCAGGAGGAAGGAGTTGATTGATTGTAGATAGTGAGTGTCAGAGAGAAATGGGGTGAAAACAGAAATGTAACACCATATTTTAATCATGGATTTTAACTTTCTAGCTAAAATGATAAAAATCAAGTGCCTGACTTGCAGTTGAAGCTATTAAAAAAATCAAACCACTGCCTAGGATAATTTCTGAAGTTGAAATGCAAACATGGGAGGACTTCAAATCCAGAATCTTTCTTCTGTTTGCTGTTCATGCTAATTATCTGTTACATGTTATCCTAATGAGGATTTGAGGAAAAATTCAAACAGGGTACGCAGGAAAGCACTTTCTGACCAATTTAATGTAAACAAGCTTTTCCTTTTTTTATGGAAAATGGGACTTCTGACACTAATTCATTCATCAGACAGGCAGTAGCTCAAAGGGTGTAAGAAAACACCAGAGGGAAAAGTAAAGTGAGGAAAATGAAAAATGAGAAAATGGCAGGTGGGAGGGAAGAAGGGGCTGATTGAATGTAGATAACAAGTGTCAGAGAGAAACATAGAAAAAAGAAGTCACAGAATGAACATGAGGAAGTAGGAGCACGGGATGGAGCTGAACTCTGAACACGTATGGTTTGAGCTGAAATGGAACGAGAAGAGAGAGACGACAGTGAGTCACCCTGGCCCTGATGTAAAGGCCAGGTATGAAGGGTGCTTTCCATATGTGCACACAGATCCATATGCTGGTTTACACACAACATTAATACATTAATGCCTCAATGGAAACTTTTCACTTATGTATAAGGTAATTACCCAGACAACTAAACAATTATAAACCCTAAAAAAAAAAAAAACCTCCTAAGACCCATCCATCCATCCATTTTCTTTAGCCGCTTCTCCATTCCGGGTCGCAGGCAGCCGGTGCCTATCTCCAGCAGTC
>JAOXNZ010000092.1:12968017-12978321 GCA_028566095.1 Kryptolebias brasiliensis
AAATAAAAGTTGTACACCCCCATTTTTTTCAAATCCTCTATTGTCAGAAACTGCAGCCTTCAAGCCAAAATTTCAGGCTTTGGTAAATCTATGTCATTAAAATTCCTTTTTTTTGTTTAAACAATATTATACAGGCATTTTGGTAGATTTACACACCCATTCCACTGGCTCCACTTAATTTCATGTCACATGATACATTGCAACATTCTGCAACATTCTAGATTTAGCACTCCAAGACAAATGTAACTGGTTGAAGAAAATGCAAATAAAAAATAATTTTAAAAGTGACACAGCCAGACAATTTTTTAACAATAACACTGTTGCACTAGATGTTCTGGTTGTGCGACTTTTGAGAAATTTCTGGTTACACAAAACTACATATCAAGTAAGAAATTTTATCTTTCTTACATTATCTTCTTTACTATCTGACTTCTTTTTTGCAACCACAGAATTTGAATAAATTGATTCTTTTGGAGAAAAGAAAACAAGTCTCTGGCTTTATTTTGTTGAAATCAGTAGTTATTCCACTGTTTCTTTCCTTTGTCCTGCCTTCCTCTACTTTGTAAGTAGTAAGATAAAATGCCAGAAATCAAGTTACCAAACAAGCAATAGATGTGATAGAGGAGAAAAAAATGCTATAAAAAGAAGAGACTGCATTCCATTGAGAATGTGACAACTTCCACTTTCCTCTATTAGGCCAATCTTATTTTGCAGCAGTTTGTCACTTTGTCAAATTCTTGTCTTGCTCCACTTAAAATATATGGAATTTAGATTTTCTCTTGTGCAGTGTGCAAGTTTAAGCAAGTCAAGTGTTCATCAAATAGGCCAAGCTCTTTTGATGCTGAGGCAGAGGAGACAGATGAAAAGGAGAGAGATCCTATCAAGGTCTAATTAAAAATCAGCTCATTTTCATAAACTTCACTTGCCACTGCTAACCCGCTGCAAGTGATTCAATTTCAACTGCGGCATTTTCAGACCATACAGAAAACCACGAACACTCTTCCTTTTCATTCTGTCAACTCTTATGTTCTCTCTCAATATTCACTGCTCCCTTAGGAAAAGAGTGTACACCAAGGAGGCGGTGTACAGTGACAAGTTGCAACATTACAGCACAGGAAGAGGTGAGTCCACATTAATGCTTATAGTTTCCGTGGTTAATGATCCAATATTGTTTTTTGTTTTGTTTTTTGTCTTCTTTTAATGGATTGCATAGCTGAAATCTGGATACCGCATTTTACTCACCATAGCCATCACCTTGACCATGGACCAGATTACAAGCATGGTGCAAAATTTGTATTTACTAACAGGCTATATTAGTAAGGTTATATTATTAAGGGATTTTTGCACGTCCTTATACATAGTTATGGGAGTTCACCTTTCAGAGTGCAAAGTACAGAATAGTTTTCATTACAAAAATGCATGCTGATTTACTAAGCTTTTGTTATGCATTTTACTGCTGAGTGCACCTTTTATATAATGCAGAAAACAAAATTGGTATGTCTTAAATTTTTAGCTTAACTTTACTGACATATGTGCTGCATGAGGAAGGCTCAGGTGAAGGGAGGTGTTTGCACTCTGTGTCGATTCATTTGGAATGCCAAAAGGAGAAATGCCAAACCATGTTATTCTTAATTAAATGGGGTAATTCTAAGGTGACCTGGAATGCCTGACTAGAGTCATGAATTGCAGCACCAAATCTTTTGCATCTTGAAGTACTAGTTTTTTAGTTTTATTTTATTTGTTTCAAATATAGGTTCTTGAGAATATTGGACAACAGTGTGAGCATTACATAAGCATTTTATATACAATGTTATTGTATGTTGTTCTATAGATCTAATTGGGAAAATTAATTTGAAATTTGTTTGGAATTCCTTTTGAGCAATTTCCAAACATTCCAAAGCAGGACATGTTATACTTTGCAGAAAAATTCTTACCATTAGTCAATTATTGCCATAGTTATTAATTATAAATATGTTAAATATTTATGTATTTTATGAAGTGTTTCAAGCATTACAAAACAGGGCTACCTTGGTGAAGATGAATGCTTTCTGGTTGCTCATATAGTATACTTTAAGAATATGTACATGTCTATTTTCACATTTGCTTAAAGATTCACTTCTGTAGTAATACCTATATTGAAAGTTAAATACAATACTATACAATAGTTGTATAGAGAGCATAAAAGAGGTGCAGATAAACTAAAAGTACAATATCCAAAACTTTGTGCTTGTGGATGTAAATAGCATTTTTCTCCCTGTACACTAAGACATTGACTGGCATAACTTTAGGCTGATACCAATGATTGAGTCATATTTAAGGTCCTTCCGGGCATCGACTGATCAGTAGACGAAGCCTGAAGGCACAGCCATATAATCTTGGACACACTCAGTCACACACATGCACACCAAAGAATGTGTACAGGGCTTTGTACCTCAAATGAAATCCTTACATACTGCCAACTAAGCAGTCTGTAAAGGGGCTCACTTGGGGGGATTGAGTTTTGTTAAACCTGACACAGCGTAGTGTTTCAACACAGTTACTTTGTGTCAAATCCACAGCACTGGCAGTTTGGGGCTCATTAAAGCTCCTGTGGACACACAAAAGAGTCACTTTGGGCATAACTGTTTTTTTGGGTTGGGAACCTAATAAAATTAATTTACTATAAGTCATGAAATAAAATAAAAATCTGATAAACTTGCAGGTTATTTTGCCAAATAAACTGTTTAAAGTAAAGAGGAAATAGAACGCTGATAAAGGATTTAGAACACAGATTTAGTTAATAAATTCTCACAATTCCTACACTCACAAAGCAGCCCTATCCAGCCCCATCTCCACACTCCCACCTTATGGTGCTTTGTTGTCTTCTATTCTCTCAAGATTTGACTGACAATTTTGTAATGACAGTATTCACTGCAGCAATAAAATAGAACCGCTCAGCCAATTGTTTTGGGTAAACCTCCAAAAATTCAGTTTTACCCAGCCTCCTGCTGCTCCAGATGTTGCCATACGCATATATTATCATGTTTGCTCATTTTCAGTCAACCTCAAGAGAAATGCCGCTTCAGCAATGATGTAGATTCAGCGATGCAACTGAATGGTCATTGCTTTGAAATGGAATCTTTACCATTAAACCAAAACCCAGGTGTGAGGTTGTGACAAACAGATTGGAACCCACACATGAACAAATACAATACATCAAGCAACGCATCACACCTACATGAGTCAAAGGTTATTTTTGTTCGCTTTAGTTTTCTACTGCATCACTGTGACCTCCATTCATTTTGTTCTGGCAGTCTTCTAAATAGCTCCATTTTTGTTTTGTGTTTCTAACATCAATACCTTTCAGCTTGTTTTTAATAATATTTAAGTTTTTGTTTTTGTATTTTCATTTTTTTATTTTGTAATGTTTTGCTGCATATCAGAACTAACACAATTTGAATCTTACCACTCTCTCTGTTGTCTTGTTGCTGCAGAAGATATTTGTGACTTACCATCTAATGGTCATTTTTATTAAAATCCAAATTAAAACTACAATAAACAGATTTAGTCATGATTAGATCCAAAAATACATGCACTTTTAGTTCTTTATCTCCTACTGACATGAAAGGTGGGGAATCATGTAATCGCCTGTGTGTGTTTGTGTGCACGTGGATGTGTTTGTTTGTTTGTTAGCTAAATATCTCATGCACCTCTAGGTGTATTTTAATGAAATTCCCAGAAAGTAATCACTGCATGGATAACAACTGATCAAGCAATCTGGAGTTAATCCAATGGGTTTTCTCACATAAATGGAAACTAATTCACTATAGGAATATTGTACCACCCAACAATTCTTTGTTAACCATCAAAGTGTATAATCTATGAAAATATATAATTACTCTCACTCTCTCACTCTCTCTCTCTCTCACCCTCTATATATATAGAGGGTGATATATATAGAAGGTGATATATATTCATACATTTCCATATTACATTCAAAAATTAACAGACATTATGTTCCCTTGCTGAAAGGCTAATGTATGGAAGTCTTTTAATTTAAAAAGATTAACTTTTATGAAGCCACCATTTCATTTACTGACATTCCCGTTTGTCTTAAGACCATAAGTAAATTCGGTTAAGTACGACCACTAATTTGATTTTGCCCGTGGCTGTATTAGATCAGTGTAAGCATTCCTCCTGTGTGGTTGATTTGTGGACACATTAGGGCCACTCAGTAAACAAGCATAGCAGACAAATAGCAAGGTCATTGACAGGCATTTGTGAAAATGCTGTGATTAAGTGGTGTGCAGTAAAATTTAACTTAAATTAATCTGCGACAGCAACAAATCCATCTGACTTATACTGTGTATGCTCATTCTCTCACCAGATCTTACTGATCAGAGCATGGCGTATCCTGAAGTTTCTGATACTGGGATGTTGGCAGCAGTTCCTTTTAGTTGTCTGGGTTAAAAAGTGGAGTGGTAGATTTGTTTGCATGCGTTTCAGTAATTTGCTATAAGACTGGGTAGAATTCTGTTTTATTTACAAATTATTCCAAAGCTATTTTGAAGGGGCATGAGCCACAATTGTCAAGCTAGGTGCGTGGGTGCTAGCCTTCTTCACAATAATATTTCTTTTTTACAATATGTTTAAGGTGAGACAGATTCTCTTTTGTTGTTTGTAGCTATCTTGTTTTTAAACACAGAAGTTAAATGTAGGCTCACCTCAGAACCAGCAGCAGAGGAATACAAAATGTATGCATTTGGTGAGAGCTGAGTGTAGAACTTCACTCTCGTGAACAATGCTTTTGTCACTCAGACTTGCTATCTGTAGGCATACATTAATAAGCCACGTCGGTTGGGCCTGCTTGAATTGCCAAAGGGAAACAGAGGCAGCTTAGCAAGCATGTTTTTTTTTTTTTTTGCACCGACTTGATGCATCCTCTGTGTGAAAAAGGTTGGTGGTAGTTCTTAAAATAACATACAATAACAATGTATGATTTAACAGAAAAACATAGCACTGTCACAAGATGCTATTTACCCTACTGTATAATACTGAAAAACCAAAAACAATCTAACTGATTCATAAGCAAGTGATGCAGATATGTTTTTTAATCCAAAAACACTAAGGACTTTTCCATTTAAGTGTTACATCTGTGCATCTATTTAAGAAAAGTATGAAACAATGATTTAACATCTTTAAGTCCATGAGTCAATGTAGCAGCCATTCATCATCTCCCAAAAGTGGTTGTTTTATATACTGTTAAAAATAGAAATGATGTTTGAATACATTTACTTTATACACTCCGATGAAGGGCCAATGAAATATTAAAGTGAGAGTCTTTTTTTATTTATTTATCTAGTGACCAAAAAAGATGAGTCCAGTTAACTGTACCACCATAAAGGAGAAAAATAAAGTGTTTAAATTGTAAATTATAAATGAAAGTGGGTGTTGGGCCATAAATTAAACAGTAAAGGGTGTATGCTTATTTGAAGGTATGTGCATTTGAGCTTAAGATTTTGAAAATATACAAGTCCATATGCTTGGAGCTGTGTATGTTTCCCATTGAGATTTAATATCATGCCCTACAACATTTGCAGATGCAAAGACTTTAGGCACTGCAAAAACCTTCTCATAAGTTAACTTTAATCCAGTGTATAGAATGTCTAATGATCAATTACACTCAGCTAGATAGGGTTTGAGGCAATTATTGTGGTAACTGCAATCAATCTCTGGTCAAGTGCAAGGTGAGACACTTTGATCCCAGGACTAAAACCTATCCACATTATGTCTCATGAGACCCCTTTATTCTTTGTAGTCTATGCAAATGACTAGGCATAAAATTGGCTTGATGGAGCTGGATTTATTCAAATGAAAGCTGTCAAGGCTTGAAATAAACAGCTCTGAGAAAGAAGGCTGCCCTTCGATGTCACTTTAGAGATGATGACTTGATGTCTGGTTGCTTGCTGTGCATTCTTTGGCAGCATATTGAATTTGTTTACAAGTGTTTTTCCCCACCCAGTCTGTCGGCACAAAAAACCTGTCCTGAGACATCTTCAGTCTGTGGACTCTGCTTGCCTATTGCGGAGTTGCATAAAGAGCTGGTTGATTGCATAGTGGTTTTATCTCTTTATGAGCTCCTATAGCAAAAGGCTGCAGGAAAATTGGTTCTACCACGATCAAAGAGCAGATATTGCAAGGGTGAGAGATGAAAAAGTAAAAAGCTGTCTGTATTTATGCTTTCTCTATATCCTCATTTCTCCATTTTTCCTCTTAATCTTTTGCATGTTTTTTTTTTCTTGTTTCAAGAAAGGAATCATCAAACCACGATTTTGTCTTTTTTGTTGTAACTGAGGCTGTTCCTGTAATCATCTATCTAGACTATTTAATGCGTGTAAAACACAAGTTATTTTATATGTGTTATATTTGTCTTGTATGTGATGAGGGCCATAAAGAGCAAATAGAGACTGCATCATTTCCTGCCATTAAGATCTTGTAGGGACTTTAAGTAACACTGTATCACACTGTGTCTTAAGCTACAACTTGAAGGATAATTGTCATCATCCAATGTACATTAACCAAATCAAAAGCAACAGTACTGTCTTCTGCTCACTGAAAGCTCACTGAGCACTTTGGTTGTTCTAGAACTCTCTTTGCGAGCCGACATGTCTAACTGCCCCTCCCCACTGGGCTGCCCGACCCACTTCTCAGGCTCTCCGGGAATGAAGATCTACATCGACCCCTTCACCTATGAAGACCCGAACGAAGCTGTGCGAGAATTTGCCAAGGAGATTGATGTCTCCACTGTCAAGATAGAGGAGGTCATTGGTGCAGGTATGGCAAATAGATGTCTTTACATATCAGCTTGTGTGTGCACTTTAGTGCTTTTATTTTGTGTGTTCATCTGTATTGCTGTGTTTTTGTGCATTTCTGTGTGTTGTGCACATCTGTATACAATTAAGTTCAGCCTGTATCTGTTTAGGGTCATAAACCCAACCCTGTTAGCAGCTACAAGAGATGAGTAACATGTCAAGTCAAGCCTATGTCAAGTGCACCAGAAGTAAATGGGGCAGCTACCCTGGGACCTAACAGCATTATATATAACTCAAGCCTTTTAGCCTGTTTCCTGTATTTTTATCATTTTAGATCTTCCTGTATTGCTTTTGCTCTAAAAAGTGTTTTTCCTTGCTATAAACATTTTCTTTCACTATACATGCCAAACAAACCCAAACATGTTTGTTTCTATCCTAGTTTCAGACTGAATATTAAAATGTATTTTAAAATGTTAATTTAGATAAATAACTTAAAAGTAACTTCTTATTCACATGAGGGCAAAATAGTAAAGATTTTGGCACATCTACTCTTCTATGACTTGCCCTTTTCTTCAAGTACTTTTTACAGCCAAGAGAACATGCTGTGTTTGTTCATACAAATGCTAAAATATGGTTGTGTGACTGGGCCTTTAATAGCTCCTGAACCCTGGCCTGCACAGCAAGCTAGGTGTGAGAAAGTGAATGAGCTAGGGTAGAGGTAAGTAACTAATTAAGGATTTCCATTTTTTGTTGATTTCACTGTATGACCTCTCTGCTGGTCAGCAGGGCAGTGATAATTAATTAAATGAGTGCCAAAAATTTACCAGATAATGTATAGTTGACATTTTTTTTGAATTATGAATATGAAGGCCCTCAGCAGTCTATTAGGAAATATGACTACTATGAGTCAAAGGGGCCAACTCATTAAGAATAACACAAGCAGAATAATACTTAGCATACATGAAATACATAGATGTATTAACAGTTTAAACTGATAATTAAAGTGCATAACATTACTTTCTACTTGACAAAGGACTTGAAATGCCTGATCAAGAAAAAAAAGAAGTAATGGGTCTGATTACAATAAATGTGGTCTTTGTTACATGTATGGCACCAATGACTTCTTTGTTTTGACAGAGAAACCACTCTACTTTTTTGTTTCAAACCAGGTGAGTTTGGAGAAGTGTACAAGGGACGTTTGAAGCTGCCTGGTAAAAGGGAGATTTATGTGGCCATCAAGACCCTGAAGGCTGGCTATGTGGAGAAGCAGAGGCGAGACTTCCTGTCTGAAGCATCAATTATGGGCCAGTTTGACCATCCGAACATTATCCGTTTGGAGGGTGTGGTCACAAAGAGCCGTCCGGTCATGATTGTCACAGAGTTCATGGAGAATGGTGCCCTCGATTCATTCCTCAGGGTGAGTAACTTTTATGAAAACAAGCTGGATACAGTTAGATGTAATATTTGGATGAAAATATTGCATAATGTGACTGAGAAATTAATACGGAAGTCAGTTCTTAAACACTTAAAAAGGAGTTGACTTTAAGAAATATTCTAATATCAAGTGCAATGAGCTTTTGTTAACCTGAGAATATATTCAGTGACAATGAACATTCTTTCAATCACTCTTAAACTGGAAATTTCCACATTAGACAAATTTATCAGCTTTTAATTTCTGTAATAGAACTTGGAGCTAATAATAGACTCCTCACTCTTTCTTTTATAGTCAGGATTGAGGAGACATACAGCCTAATCAATATTCAGCTCGCTTTTTTTTTTCTACTTCAATCTCATGGATTGGCGCTCTATTCCACTTTGATCTATGGTGGGTTTAAATGGGTTCTTTGAAGTTGGCTTTGCTAACCGCCACATCCGACTTGTGTTTCCATCGATCTCTTTTACCCTCTTATTTGTTACTTTGTTTCAAGGGTTCAAAGCTTGCTCTTGAGAGCATTTACACAGGAATAGGGGCACCATGAGAGGATGTTAGGATGATGAAGGAATGTATGCCAGAATGCTACAATGCTCAAACACCTACAGTGAAGAAGCTCAACTTCATGAATTTACTTTGCTATCTTACACAAGCAGATTTGTCCTCTGGACGTTAAGAGGATTACATGTGCCAAAAAAAAAAAACCTAACAACCTCAAAATGTTAATTTTGCAATGTAAAGTATAGCTAACAAACAGGCCAAAATGGAGGAGAGAAAAAATAAATGGGATAATTATCACATAATTTCAAAAATGTCCTCTCATGTAGGTGTTAGTGTGACAAAATATATTGTCTTATCTTCCATAAACCCTCAGGTTGTGGTAATATTATCCTGTATATGGCAAGGCTTTTCTTATTCTGAAAGTGAAGTATATAATCCTAAAGAGCAGCACTGAATTTAAACAAACTAATTGAATCCTACTTTGTATATCTACCCATACATCTATGCATGACCCTACTCTTTGCCTTTAATTTGAAGTCACAAAGAGTATTTATAAGTATTCACTTTTATATGGGATATCCTTTCAAGAAGTAAATTAACCATCAATTGCCATAGTCTTTAACCCAAATAGATGCAACATCAATATGACCATAAATGGCTTAAAAATTAAGTTAAAAAGCTTTACATGACAAAATTCAGGATCAGGACTCCCTTCCCCCCAGTGTGAATGCACAATAAGTAAAGCCAGGGGTTAAGACCAACAGTTTGTTCATTGCCACTAAATGCCTTTTTGCTACTATTAACCTAAATTCCCCAGCAAATATCATTTATGTTAAGTCTGACAAAGATAACATGTAAATAACCATTTTCATTTGCTTTATCTCTGTCTTTCAGCAAAACGATGGTCAGTTCACAGTGATCCAACTGGTAGGAATGTTGCGTGGGATCTCAGCAGGGATGAAATATCTCTCAGAAATGAATTATGTTCACCGTGACCTAGCTGCACGGAACATTCTTGTCAACAGCAACTTGGTTTGTAAAGTTTCCGACTTTGGTCTGTCCCGCTATCTACAAGAAGACACATCTGATCCCAGCTATACCAGCTCTCTGGTAAGTACTGTATTTATTTATTTATTTTTCATTTGCTTCAGTTTTAGGGATAATTTCCTTGACTGACATGTTGGTTATAATATAAAGACTTCTGAGCAAATTTTTACTGACACATACAGCAATTTAAAAACTCCATCAAAACCATCACTGATCAGACTTTGAAGTTTTGACATTGACACTGTCTCATTCTTTTTAAAGCCCTTTCACCTTTTCAGTGCCTTTCATTTTGTATGAGCTGTCACTGTCTTTTTCCTCAAGTCCCATCCTCCTCTTTTCTATACTCTGCATGTCACGGACTGGAGGTCTGTCACATCTTCATTAGTGTGGAGACAAGCCTCCTCTGGGAAGGCTCTTCTCTCGTTGGCATGCCCAAAGTGCAGAAAAACCAAAGGGATATTTTTTAAATTGACTTTGAAATCCATTAATTTTCTTTTACCCAGTTTTTCCTTTCCAGGTCGTGGAGCAGCTGA
>JAOXNZ010000092.1:12995821-13011952 GCA_028566095.1 Kryptolebias brasiliensis
ATTTTTAAAGTAGTAAGAGTTTCAAATCATTTAAATCCACAACTTTAAGAAGTCTATTTACTCACTGCTGCTGGGTTGTTTAAGAGTAAGGGTCGTGGCAGGTTTTTTTTTTTTTTTTTCAAATACACAATTCTTGCACTCATTTATTTTAATTAACAATGTTGTGAAAATGTAAAATTATTCAAACATTTTTATTAAAAATGTAAGCTTGAGGCTTTGGCAGTATTTATGCAGTCTGTTTGCAATTTAAAGCAATGTGTTTTGACCACATATTCTCTCAAGTCATACAGGAATAATTTTGAAAATTTGTGCTTTCTGTTCATTGCTCCTAGCTGTCTGTCCTGAAATTGTGCTTCCATATGTACTGAAGGTATGACTGTAACTGCTTCAGAAAATGATAGGCCCTTTTCTGCTGGTATAATCGCATCTCATTCAAATTATCCATTCTACCTTCGATATGATGGAAATCCTTTCATCTGTGTCTTCAAAACAGGTTCTCGTTTTTCAATTTCTTTTCCTCTGCCTCATTTTTTTTTATTTCTTCCTCTAGGGACTTGCTTAGAATAGGAGTGACCCTGGCAGGCCACCAGAAGAAAATCCTCAGTAATATCCAGTCTATGAGGGTGCAGATGAGCCAGTCACCTCCAACTATGGCATGACTACAGGAGGCGCTGTGCCACGGAAAGGGCAGCATTCGTAGGACCAACAATGGTAGCCCTCGAATGACCCCCGATCCATCGGAACGCGCCAGAATTGAGACTATCGTCTTAATCTAACCCACTAGCATGGCAACAGGAGACCAGGGTCTACACTCCCACATGGATAATGGTTGTCATACTTCCTGCAATCCATCCCAGGCATTCAGGGTCCAGACCTGGTACTGTTTCTTCATTTATCACAAAAAGAAGACAAACACCAATGGCTGTGGTTTCAAACTGCATTTGTGTCACCATAAACCAAAACAACTCCAACAATCAGACATCAACACAGGGAGCAACTCACAAACTCTAGCTTTGTGGTAAAATGAGTAAAACTGTTCTTCTATATTATCTGGACTCAAAAAAAAAAAAAAAAAAGAAGTTATAATTGTAGACACAGTTGTGAGACATTTAGAAACCTGTGACTTGTGATTTTACCCATACTGTTGTCAGTCTGTGAAATGAAGACGCCTTCGCCTGGCAAGAAAAAAAGGCCTGGAAGAAGAAGGAACTACTGGTAGAAGCAAATGGAGGGAGAAGTATACAGGGATGTACAGTAAAGCACCATTTTCAACAGTTTGCATCATTTTTTCACTTGTTTAAACATTTTGTTTAATAATGTATCTTGAATGAACACATAAAAATTCAAAGCTTAGTTATAGATTTTTTTTTTTACCCATCTGTTTGTATGTTTTGCCACTATAGCAAAATGCCGCCCACTTGTCTTTCAACTGAAACACTACCTGTGGAGGTCTGGTCCGAAGGCCTTGCCAAAGGACTTTATAACCACCTCCACCCAGAGAATATAAATAAGTTTATCACTTGCTAAATATGATTATATCTTTCAGAATAAACCTTCATATTGAAGGTGTTATATATGAATATGTATGTACAGAACTCTCTGCTTGCATTTTTGGCAAAGACGTGTTGACTAGATTGCGATAGACACATGCGATGTGTAGTTTCCTGTAATGCCCTGGTTTCCTAACTGAACAACAGACAACTGGTGTACATCTCCATATTTCAGGGGCACCACAATGATTTGCAACTGAATCCTAACTGAGGACATGGTCAAATTAATCATGGGTAAAGAACTGTTGTTGTAGATCTATATGAAAATTGTTGTAGGAGTTTAAATAATTGAAAAAATATCCATTAACTGGAGATCATGTTAAGTGTGGATGTACACATGCTGTCTCTTGCTGGTGAGCACTTACATGTACAATTATGTTTTAGGTCTTATTTTAATTTTTGATTGTTGTTTGTGTTGGTCAACACCGTGTGCAGGAGAATGAAAGGTTGTGTCTTGGCTGACCCAAACCCATGGTAAGCAGGCTGCTGATTACATTGGAAAAACACTTTTTTGTCAAATTACATTAATGTTTAGCTGATTTTGTTTTAGGGAAACTCATGTTAGTGCTTTTCTTGAAGTGCTATAGCTAGATTTTCCTCAAATTTGAAATGCATGGGAGAGCAGCTAATCAAGGCATTGGAAATGAGGGTGAATCAGCATCACTTCTCTACGCAGTGAAAATGAACATCTGGGCTGAGGTTTGCCAACAGGCACTCGATGCCATTTCAATGAACACACGGACCAAAACAGCCCTCATGGGCACACTAATCACAATGCAACACGACCTTACATGTACCGCCGTAGTTAAGCTGCTGAGTTTATCTCTGCGCCCTCGCTATATGTTTTTACCATATGGATGGGTGAGTCGAAGCCAAATGCCATGCTGCTAAAGAGAGTTTCACTCATATATGAAATTGGCTACAGTACTCGCAAAGGAAGTCATTTATGACAGCCTGTAAAATTACTTGTCAGTTTTATTGAATATATTTGGAACAGTTCTGGGTACTGCACAAATATGATTTCTTTTTCTTAGCTTGGGACTGGTGCTTTTTGGCTGCAGTTTGATCAGACTGTGGAAATTATGTTGCTTGCAAGCAAAAACTAGTTTTTATTTAATTTATTTTTTTACTATGGCTTCAAACTCAGCCTTTGTGACAGCAGAAGATGTATTGTTTTTATTTGCTAACTTAAAATATGGTCAAATAAGTTCAGTAAATGTGGTGATTAAAACTGAGAGTGGAGTCAGTCCATTCTTTTCAGAAACTGTGACCCTGCTAAACCTCTTTGGCCCGATTTGAAGAGATATGAGATGTAATTGTTCTACTCAACATCCAAAACTCAAAGATGATAGAAGGCCTAGTATCTGAATATATAACCATACTCAACCCTCTCCTAGTCCCTCCTCTTCTCTTTCTGTTCTGTCCTCCATCTCTTACTGTACTACCCTAGCTAGCTGGCTGATCTCCAGCTCGTTTATCCTGGGTGTAACCAAGCTGTCCCAGGCTCTGTCTGGGGTTGGGCAAGGCCAAGGCTGGACAGAGAAATCGCTGGCTCCATGCTTCATTGGGCCCAGGAAGGGTGCAAACTCCTGCTAAGACCCCTGTGTGACAGGCATCTGATCAGCCACAGGAAGGGAGACTGATGGGACCCTCGAAATGCACACAGTCACACACACACATACACATACACAACGACTCTCTTGAGTTTTTTTCACATATGGTTTCCAGATTGATGTTATAAGCAAAAAGTGGGCTGAGACCTGAAAAGGTTTGTGCAAATGTGATAGAAAACGGAGAATAAGGACAGGATGAGTAGATAAATGTCATTAAGTTAATTTATTGAACATTGTGTTTTAACATCTCCTTAATTATGCAGATTTCTGCTTGAAAATTACTATGTTTTTGGTTAGTTTTGGCACTAGGATAGCAAATAGTTTCCCAATTGGCCAAAATCCATTGCTTTTTCTTTTAATTCCTTAGGTTTTTGATCTACTAACTAAATATTATCACATGTCCCCTCATGCAGTCAAATATATCAGTCATAGAATTGATTAATTCAGTTTAAATCTATTAATTCTTTATTCATTTCAGTCATATTTGCTTTTTATCCCAAAAGCTTGTTAATGAGATGGTGAATGAATTCATTTTGCAACAGTGTAATTCTTTTCCCCTCATTTGCTTGGTTTGTCTTTCTAAATATTTCACTGTAATGACACTCCAGTGTAATGAATGTAGAGGCGGTTTGTCATCCCTCTCTGAAAGCTGGTTCACATGGAACCCATTTATCATGGATACAAAACATGAGAACAGAGCTTGTTAAGTGTTTCATGGAGCTGTAACTGTCTGAGGAGTGGCCAACAACCTTTTTAGTAAATAAATCCATGTTTTGTTTTGTTCTTATTTATGGATCAGAGCAATAGAAGCTGTGTTCACCTGAAAATAACCTGATCAGACTCCCAACAAAGGAAACACTCATTAAACTATACCAATCTTTTTTTCTTTTTTTTTTTTTGTTTCAAACTGGAACTCAAAGATTTACACACTAATAAAACAACATACAGCTTCACATCCTTGTGGTCACACACACATACAGCAAACATAAAGAAGAGTTGTTGTGGTCGGCCAGTAAGGAGAAAGACGGGATGAAATGTTTTTTTGGGGGTTTTTTTCTAAACAGAAGTCACAATCTCTCCCTGTGGTACAGACTTAATGAGAGAGCTGATTGTGAGCGTGCACATGTTGTCATTTGTTTGTGTGAGTCAGTGTGCAAGTGTGTGTTTTGTGCATATTGGACACGTTTATGTGTACAGACACTATTGTGTGCACAGGTACATTGTTGAAGAGCGTGAATGGCTTTCTTCCTTTTCATTTGTTTCTGTATAGCTGCCACTTGTAAATTGTGAAAAAGTATGTGTCAAAAGTTTGTATGATGTAACTTTCTGAAAACTATTGTACTAAAATGCACTTAATAAACGCCTTGGAAAACAAGTCAATCACTTTAAAGGTTGTCATTTAATGAACGATAATTGTTTTTAGGTAAACAAAGCAACAAGGAGGGTTTTTTTTGTTGTTTTTTAAATCCAGTTTCACTCTTGTCAACACTGTCATCCAACATTTTCATAAAAGTGATCAAAATAAACAGCTTTTTGTTACCACCAGCCTGACTGGCAGCACATGTTAAAAGCCATCATCCACTAATAAGCAAGCCGTCATTTGGACATGACCCCCCCCCAATGACTCTTCAAGAAAAATGACAATATTTTGACAAACTAGTGAAAATTATCCATCTATTTAATATCACACTCACACACATCCAAACAGGCCAGGAGTTAGTGTATTCACAGAAATTCAACTGACTTTCAGAGCACATCACATATTGGAAAAATTGATGGAGGGTAATTATATAGTTAATGAGGTGTGTCAAAAAATATGGGGATGAATTCAACTCTCAGTATTCCCTTGTAGAAGTTTCTTGACCACTTGATTGATTATATTGAACTTCATATTAACAGATAGAGGCTCTGTGCCTCTATCTGAGGACAGAAGAAGCCAAAAAGAATTATGAAAAAGAATTTTCAGCCATTTCAAATTTGTGATTTTAGGTAATGTGCTTTCATCCCCACTTTGTCGTACTCATTAGAGGATTTTGCATGTTGTAACTAAAAATATGATATAAGCTGTTCTAGAAATCAGTGGGTAAAAAATAAGTAAAGCTGAAGGTAGCTTTTCCTGAAGGAACATATATCAACTACTGCCTTGCATGCCAAAGTTTTAAACAAAGGTCTTGTGCAACGTGTTTGTGTTAAAATTAGGTGTTGTTGAGAAGTCTCTGCTACTATGACACCAAATTTTAACTCAATGCCTATTAAAATGACAAAAATATAAAAAAAAGACATTTTCCAGAGTATTTGTTTTTTTACCAATCAACAAAGTCCCTGCCACCAAAGAAGGTGTGAACAACACTTTTTAAACAAATTCATAACAATAATGGTTGCTTTGGTGACCTCAACAAACAAGTTAGCTATTTTCTGGTTTATATAAGGCATTTACATTGTCACTTTAGGATAAAACCCCCAAATAATCGGTTAGTGAATAATGGTTGCAGCTGAAACATACTCATTTTGGAACCCCGATGTTGATGGATGCCATTTTGACCTTTGGAGCATGGTGTTGCTATCACAATTACTATGGTTTAATATTTATTTAAACATAATTATAGATCATAAAGTCACATATAAAGAAAAAAGAATTTGAGATTATTTTTCTTTTAAGAATGAATGATGCAATATCTAGCACTTGTTGGCTTCAAGTGACTCCCTGTAATTGTCCAGCGATAAGATCTGAATTAGGAGGTAGGAATGGTGTCAAAATACCTGGGGAAATCTTTATCTCGTTCTTGTACTACTAAGTCTGTTGTGGGTCTTTATTTATTTATTTATTGCTGCAGTTTGCACTTTGTCTGGTTTAGTGGTTTAGTCAGTAAAACTACTTAATGATGGTTATTAAATGATCATTTATTGGTTAAAAATGCTGCTTTGTGTCAGGATATAGGATTTGATACGTGACTAAACGTTTTCAGATGAGAAACATTCAAATATCCTACTGATGGCTAAGAAATAGAAAGGAAATACTTTGTTCTGGTGGGTGTTATTTTTAAAACCTTCTGAAATTAGGTTTGATTAAACAGAATTGTGGGTTGGTTTCTGTAAATAAAAACATGTAAAAAAAATAAAATAAAATAAAAAAAGCAAGCACATTCCCACTAATGTTTTACAGCAGCTATCTAAGAGTGCTGTTTAAGGTTATGTAGATGGTCTAATTGCACTTATAGTGTTCCACTAATACTTAAACAGCTGTAATGAGCACTGATACTGTGACATTCTTTATAGTACCTCTTCTATTTGCTTTAGCTTAAATGAGCCTGTTTGTCACTTTAATCAGAGCAATTAGAGGCACAGGAAGATATTGCCCTTGTGACAAGTAGCTCTACGTTACATTAGAGGTGAGAACTAACCAACATGTGTATGTGAAAGAGAAATGGACAAATAGAGGCTGACAAAAACAGAGAGAAGTATTGAGAACATTGTTTTTGATGTATCCTTGATTTGTAAATGGCTGTTTATTACTGATAAAGAAGTCGAGTCCTTTTGTTTCACATTAAAGTCACGTGAAGTTTGAAAAGCGACTTCACAGCAGCAAATCCTTGCCTTAATCAATATTCCCGAAGCAATCAGCTGGAGAAAGGGATTGCAGCACAGTCGGGAACTCCTGCAGAGAGCTGGGAAGAGTTGGGGGGGGGAAAATGCAATCATTCCAATGGTGCAGAGCTGAAAGTGAAAGTTGAAAAGTTGAAGTGTATATAAGTGAAGGACAGTGGAGAAAGAGTAAACTAAAAGACAAATATGATAGCAGAGTCCTTGCAGGGGAAGAAGGACGACTTTCCAATTCAACAAAAAAAAACAAATTCTTGTCCCAGCTGAACATATATGTGCTAACCTGTGTGTGCGTCTCTGCATTTTTTAAATAAATACATGTTTGGGAAAAGACAGCAATCATGCAGTAAAAATAACTTGTTCAACCTGTGAGATTTTTCAAGGCCTAAATCAGATCTCCGCTTGCTGCTTGCTGGGCCTCAGTAAGCTGTTTGTGTATTTACAGTAATCTCAGAAGCTGGGGAAATGTCCAAGGCACAAACTGTCTTGTGGAAGCCTGGTGCATATGACTTCCCAAATAGTACAATATAAAAAATAAAAAAGGTATAAATATAAAAGGAAAACACCAATCATCATAGAATATTCTGAGTTTCTGTACACATTTTGATCTATTATGTATGTGTATTGAAATTTGGGTAATGAACATTAAAAAATGTATACCCAATAATTAAACGTTAAAAAAGAGCTAATAAAACAATAAAAAAGCTTCTTATAATGAACCAATAAATTATTTATGTTGTCCATCAAGATTTATTCGAAAACAATGGAAATGTTTTTCCTTGATGAAAACAAGAACCTTCCAAGTTCTATTCGTTTTTTTATGTAAAGGAGAGCAATATAATCTAAAAAGTAGTATTTGTATTTGTTAGATGTCCCCTGAGAAGCAATGTGAAATATAAATATGCTAGAAGTCAAGATATTCAGTGGTCTTAAAAATGTGTTAAATCAGTATTTTGTTAAAAAAGTTATATGATAAATCAAACTGTGATGCTTTTATAATAAGGAAATTGTGTGTTTTCCTTCTTTCTAGTATTTTATTTTCTTAGCTTGGAATGGGCATAAATATGTCTTGTCCCACAGTTCCTTTTTCAGTTGTTGTGTTTTATATTTTATCATTTGTCATTTTTATTTAATTATGTAGAGAAAATTATTTATTCATATGTTTATCAACAATTAAAGCCATTTGAGCACCACCATCTTGATAAAGCATCCTTTTTTGGTAAAATTTTTGGTGCTTTTTTTAATGAAAGCAAAAAGTGCCACATGTGTAGATTCTTCTGCTTTATTTAAATGTGTATCTCCTGCTTTAATAAATATCAGTCCATGTGTAATTGTGCACACAGTTTCATTTCCCCTGCAATTATTATCCATCAATTGTTGTAGACACTCAGTTGATTAATCATTTTCATAAAAATCCTGTTAAGCAGTGCAAAACAACATCACAGTTTCTGTAAATGTGAAGCTGAGATAATCACAGAGGAAGTGGAAAGAAATAATGCGTTTTATTTGATAGTTAAAGGTGGGTAAGGACTCAACGTGATGAGCAACAAAAAAACTTCTGAGTTGGAAAAAAGTAACAGAGGCACTGAACTGTGCACCACAGGGTTAGAGTGAAACAGCCTGGCAGATATATATTTGTGAGGTCATCCAACGACACCTTTGACTCTAACACACAGCTGCTGCTGCAATAATGAGCAAAAAAAATGACTATAATTATTAAAGCCTTGATAAAATTTACTACAAACTCAGTCAATAACAACAAGGGTTCTGAATGTTAACTAGTACATATAAATAATGTGGAGCTCTTGTGTGTGTGAGAGTAGGCAGTGGGAGGTTCTGTTATACTGTTCTGTCTGTTCTGTTAAAATTCTAGATTTTCTTTGGAAAAGGACATGTGAATAAATTCTACTCTTCTTTTCTTGGGTTATTCTTAGCAAACACAATTTTATATTTCTGTGCAAGTTTTTTTATTGCAAATATCTGTGTGTGTGTGTGTGTGTGTGTGTGTGTTTGTTTGTCTGTAGCATAAGTAAAATACTGTATTTCATGAATCAGTGGGCTGACTTTCATAAAACTCTCAAGGTAATCATTGGTTGTTCATCTATAACCAAATAGCTTTTGTGTCAACCACATTCAAGATGGCCGTCACAACCAGTTGACAGAAATGGCTATAACTCAGCCAATTTAAAAAATATTGCATTACAGTTTTGTTGTCGTAGTGGCTGAGCATTGAGCTCTACACATTGCACAATAACTTTGCTTTAAACTTTGACAATAATGATTGGTGTAACCTTGTCTAATTGCAAAATATCTTATGAACCACTAGTTCATTCAATATTTATTTTACCAGCAAAAGTAATCAATGGATGTAGATCTACAACTGATTAACTTTTGGCATTAACCTGATTCAAGATGGCCACCACAGCTAATTGACATTAGCCAACACAAAAATAGCTATATAACTCAGTCAATTTACATTTATATTGAGCTAAAGTTTGATGTAATAATAGATGACAGTCATCCTCAACACACTCTCTGAGTACTATTAAATTCCGCAAGACCTCACAATATAATGTGATTGTGGATCACACGATTTACAAGGTTTGACCAAAACAACTTTATCTTTGTCTCTTCCTAACACAAGATGAGTTTATGTTCATTTTCTGACATCAGAAGTGGCAGGTGATATGCTTTTTTTCAAGGAAAGTTATGCCTTTTATTTTGTTTGATTGTTTATTCGTTTTGTGAACACATTTTATAAATTCATCCACAGTTTTCTAACCCTGTAGTTCTTCATCATATATGTATTTAAAGTATAGACTTAAGTTATCACAGTAAAATAGAGAAAGACGAAAAAAATCTTTATTTTAAATTGGTGGATCCTTAAGAACACCAAGACTGAGGTGCCAAAGCAGGTATGATTTTTTTCAACACAAATTTCTGTCTACACCTTCTACTGAAAAGGATTTTATTCATATAAAGCGAGTGAAGAGGTGAAGCTGAGTCTCCCGGGAGATAAAGAGCAGAATTTGAGATGCTCTGAAAGTGTTTATGGCATCGCCTGCTCATGTGAATTTCATAGCTTATCTGTATACAACACGGCTTTTCAGGCAAACTGCAAAACAGTCTGCAATGGGGAGACTGCAGCCGCTTCTATCTCTTTCTCTCTGTCTGTATAAAGGCACATTTTAAGTTCTTTGATTCATACTTAAAAGATATTGACTTTTCTTTTTCACTAAGGTTTGAACATACAAGCAAATTTTGTCAGCTAAAATAGCTTAATTCACCCAAAAACTGACAGAGTTACTGAAGGAATTGAAGGAATTTTAATAATTTGGATATAAAAGAGGAAGTTACCCAAGATGTCTGTTGCAAAATTCAAAGTATCACTCTTAATAGCAGCAGAGGACATTTCTCCTTTTTGTGTATAGGAATAGAAATCCAGCACCTGGGTCAAATGAGATTTGATGTCTCTGAGGAGTTCATCAAATTTAATTATGATACATATAATTACCAAAAGCAATCTTCTGTGTGGTTGGAATAATCATTTCAGAGCAAAGTCGGCACCTGCAGGAGTAAGGCATAATTTACAGCAGATTTAGAATGACAGGAGGAGAGTGAGCGAGGGAGATGGAAACAGGTGATTGCTGTATAGTTAGTTTATGCTTTTATTTTACTGTAAGAGCTCAGAAAATGACAGGAAACATTGTGACTTCACCAGATTTAGCACAGCGTTCACTTTTATGCATCCAGTTGCAAAACAACATCAAGAAAGGCTTGATTTGGTGTGATTCTGAAAACATGGCCATCCTTCATCCCCGTTTTGCTTGGGGGAACACAAACAAAGGCCTCACTGAATCCAGATGTTTGCAAATGAGCTAGATTTATCATAACAATACACGAAAAAAGATAATGAGAATCCATGCAGAGGCTAAAGAGTGAACACTGACTGCTGGGGGAGAGAGGTGAGCTAAAATGGGATCACATACATAATTGGTTCTTTCAGAAGGTGAGAAAAGGTAGGGGTTATGAGAAGGGACATAACACCTCTTCCACACACACACGCATATGCTCACCAGCTCCCTACCTATCAGAGAAACCCCCCGCAGTGTCTAATCCCACACAGAGCCTTTCTCAGCTCCGCCCGCTTTCGATTGCTGCAAAAATCAATGAAATATTTTCCCACCAAAATGAGGAGGAACAATGGATGAGATCTGCACCTCAAGGTCTTCCTAATTAAAGAGCTCACACAAAAGGGCTCCAGTTTATCGTGGCTCTCAGAACAGAGGGAGAGAGGTTAGGAGGCAACAGTGAATGAAAAGTGAGCAATGAAGGTCAAAGACTTCATACTCGTCACTCTTGTCTTTCAAATGCAAACTTCGCAACTCATAACCGTCCTCAAAACCTAATCTGATTCACCGACATCTCTCTACGTTTTAGTACACACAAAATCACATGCTACAAGTTCCTGGCTTTTCCATTTCTGCTTCTTTTCCTGGGGAGTGAAGAGATGTGTCACTGTTTTTTAGTCTCCCGCCAACAAAGGTGGAGCGATAATGTTTTTGTCTGTGTCTGTTTGTCAGTACCATTAGAAAAAAGTCTCACAAACAACTGAAAAGATTTATTGAAGCTATCTGAAAGTAATCACTGGATCAACTTTTACAACTGAGACACATCTGGAGTCAATCCAGTTCAAGCCACCACAGCAAAGCAAACTAAGCCAACACAAAAATGGCTATAGTTTTACAGATATTGAGCTGATTGGTGTGGTACAACACAACACATGCTCCAAGAGCTAACAAATCATGTAAGATCTCAGACTATGGTATGAGATTGTGATGGATATTTTCAAAATTGAACCAAAATGGATACAACTGTGTCATTTTTTAACATAAGATGACCTTAGTCTAAAACTCTGGCATGAAAGGTGGCAACCAATATGCAGAATGGAACTCAAAACTCAGATAGATTCTTTTTAAAATGATCTATGATGTTTAAGCCTGTTTCATCTTTGTTACAACAAACTTAATACACTTATCCTTCTAATTTAAGACTTACTGCTCTATCATATATACAGGGCATCACTTTTTCTCCACAGTTACAACAACTGTTCAGATTATATTTTTTCAAGGAGTAACCGTACAGGTTTGTACTGCATGTGAAGAAAAATTACGTAGAGAAGTGGAACATTGGATAATGGCTGTCATTACTGCTCTTAACCAGCACCTGCCATCTTAACAAATGCTCACCGCACCGAGAGCTGCATTCCATAGATGCACTTCAACAGGCAAAATGGTAATCATACTTGGTGAAGAGGGACTGCTCAGTCATACTCTATGTGACACTGGTGGGTGGCTGTTGCACGGCTCCAAACACAATATACAACTCATTCAACCATGTGACTTCCATGGTCATTTTTTTCTATTTTTCAGCCCCCAGTTTTTGTGAAAAGACTGAATCAAATGAAAATAGAAATATGTAAGTTGTATGACCAACAGTCATTCATGTTAGTACTTGCAGCATCTGTGTCTGTATGACTCTCAAACTGGGACTTTAGAGGAAAAAAGCATCTATAAAATGTGTTTTATTGATAGTGACAGCAAGACAATAAACTGAAGCATGGTGACCTAATGGTTAAGGTATTGATTGTTAACTTGATTATTAATTTGTGGTATTTTTTTTCTGCTCTCTAACACTTACTATTAAAGTACTGAATACAGTAATAAAGTTAAAAATATCATAAAACTGTTGAAAGAAAAACATCTCAGTCATTCCTTGCTTCAGTTTCTCTGCAGCTTTAATTTCTGTAAAGTGTTAACAAAGGAAAGTGATTCATATCTTCAGTAGAAGCAGCGTCTGGCCTTTAGGGTCAACACTGTATGTGCTTTCAGTTTTTAGTGTTTTAATGTGCGTTTGTTCACGCTTATGGGTGTGTATGTTTGTGAATATGAGACTGCCCAGATGGCAGCTCCTCTGACGGGAGCGTGTGTGTGGGTGAGCTGTAACTCAAGAGGTTGGATGGAGGTCCGACTAAGTGGCTCTCAGGGGAGAGTCGATCGGTTGATAAAGACAGCGGATAGGGACACAACAGCCTCAGTGTGTGGTAACAGCCAAAACAGACACACGGCCTCAGTGAGAATAATTGCTGCAGGCAAGCATCCATCTATATGTCCCGTCTCCAAGCTGCCCCTACAGTCCTTTCACCATCCTCCACTTCAAAGAAAGTAGGTGGATTGTAGTGACAGAAATTACTGGTGATATGTACTGCCGTTTAGTTTGGGGTCTCATTTTTGACAGTATTTAGACATTTTTTAGTCAGCAGTACTCAAACTAAATGATAGAAGTGATAGACGTATTTTGACAGGTAACCAGACTCAACCATGCACAGAATTGTGAAAATAAGATGGATGTAGCCAGCACTCATTTAAGAGAAGCCAGTCTTAGTGTCTTTAAAGTAATTTTTGAAGTGATGTTCTGTCAAATAGTTATCAGTAGTTAGTATTTTATGAGCCGTGACATCAGTCATTGAACATGCTGTATGAAAAAAGGGCAGAAGTCTTTCTCCAGGCTAGGGTAATGGCTAGCCAAAACCCCCTTTTATATTGTTTTCCAGACCTAAAGAACAACACTTTCTCAAAATGTCAAACTGATGTGAAATAACACTACATTATCTAATATTAAGCTTCTATATTCTTGCATGAAATCATCTGTTTAGTCACTAATTTATCCACCAAACAGATGCAAAACACTCAACGTTCCCTTTTAATTTGCATGCTAAACAAAGCCACGTTGTTAGCTTTACATTAATAAACAGCTTTTTAGGTTTATAAAATGAATTTGAGTGAGGGTTAGAACAGCTTATTAGCATTTGGTGACATTTTAGTACCTAAGAACAAATGCCACTTCAGAAATATGAAAGTGATTTGGCTACAAGAGGGCAGACCTCCAACAAAGCTATAAAATGTAATTATAAAATGTGCAGAAAACTCTTATTGGACCAGAGAACAACCAAACAATGAAGGCAACTGAGAAGGGCAGGCAGCAAATATATATATATAAATATATATAAATAAAATAAAAGACTCAGCAAAGCATTGGTGTAGCAATCGCCACATGCACTTTGATTCAACTTGGCAACGTCTCTGAGTATGAGGCTGTGGTCGTAAAGCCCATGCAGCATTAATTCACACCATCGTCATGCACAGTAAGACAGAAAATAAAAGATGGAAAATGTCCTTGATTTGTTTACACAATGAATGTTTTTGTCTGCAAGCTGTAATCACAGATAAAATGTTCTTTTTTGTTATAATGTTATAAACACCATTATCACAAATTTCCTTGAGATTCTGTGATAACTTTGAAGTCACGTCACCCACCTTTAAAATCATACAATACATAGTTGTGAGTTTCAGAAATGTAAAATGGCAACATCCATCCTTTAGCAAAGTGCTAATACTCCCTCTCTCACAAAAACATATCATACCAAGCAACAGCTTCCTCTCCACTCCAGCAATACGTGACTCTAAAAGGATTCCGCTGTCTTTCTATAACTAGCAGAACATCCTCTCTAAGACTAATTATTCCAGATAAGATGCTGCAGGAGCTCAAAAACCCTGGAAGAAACAAAAGTGGATGGTAGGAGGATTGATGCTGTCAGAACTTCAACATACTTCAGAACTGCATCTACCTAAAACCAAACCCATCCTTACTCTACAACAACCACTCTTTCCCCTTGATACTTCAGTATTCCCATGACACCCACATCTGAGGCATGATCCGAAGTGATGAAAGGAGAAGAGGAATGCCAAATGATAACAAAGTCCCTCTGGATGTCTCCATCCCATTCCCAGGTCTGCCTTCCTTTCTACTGTCCTTTCCACTTACCGTCTCAACCAGCACAACCATTCTCGTAAGGCTTAAAAATGCAGCTGCTGTCAGCTGCCAAGGGCCTGTAGGCTGATCTTTCACTTTCTGGAATGCACAGTGCCGTAACGAGCTCCGTCCCCTCCTCCACCTACCACATTCATCCTGCTTTCAAGTTTCCGAATCTTATATTTAATGCAGCACCGGTGAACAGCACACATATCATAATGAATGAAAAAGACTGATAGCAAAGAGTATCTTTTTATTGCAGTGCTCAGCTTTAAAGCAAAAATACTGATAAATTTGTTATTTTTGATACAGAGAACACAAACAGTATGGTTATGGTGCAATTAATCTTTATACTGAGTTCAGCAAAAATAATAAAAATAATAATTATGTTACTACTAATTAAAATCTTTGTTTACAGCCACTACAGCTGTGGTTACTCCCGCTCTGAAAACTTAAATCCTCAGGGAGATTTGTGTATCAAAGAGTGCATGCAGCTGTGCTTAGCCCCTGTGCTTTTGTTGACTCATGACCTCTGAACTGCAGTCATTACTAACACCTGTCAGTCAGCAGAGACTGGCCCTCTGGAGGGGATTTCTGACAGCTGAAGGATAAATGAGACATGCAGTGGACCCTAAATCCAACACCTCTAACTCCTCTGCGGTTGCAATAATCATAACTCAAAAGCTGACCTCTGACATGTGACACATTACACTGTGAAGATGCAGGCTTAAATAAAGAGCATGATGCAAGACAGTATTTCCTGAAAAAAAAAGAAGATACTCCTGAGGCTTTCTGATCTTAACATCTTCTTATATTTTCTGTTCAAAAGTTATCTATGAATAACGTGATTTGCAAAGATACAGACACCTTTGAAATTAAATGTTAATGTGAATACAGCAGCTAAGGCAGTATAGGGTAGCTAGATTTCTGGGGGCTTAGAGGTAAAGATAACACAATTATTTCAATAAGGCACTCACTAAGGCAGTCTATAGCTGCTGACTGTTAAAAGATTTGAGGAATGAGAGTATTTATAATGCTTTGACATTTGCATGCCCTGGCCTTTCCTAATGATGACTGTGAACAAGTATTAGCCTTAACAAGCTAATTAAGTTCTGAGACCTTAAAGCAACACTAAGGAGTCTGGCAGTTTTTCTCTCTTGGGCTTCCCCAACCATTGTGGGGTGCAACAGTCCTGTCATAAAAACAAATGTCCACCTGAGCCCTGACCATAAAAAGCAAAAAATGCAAATTTGTTGTGAAGAGGCTGGCAAGATGCCACAAGACGCCATGAAAACATGTCAAGTGTTAAAGCAGGATAGTGTTAAAGGATCTAACCAAAACAAGACTGCATTTTAATAAGTGCATTATATGATGCACTGATATACGCAAACACAGTATAGAATAAAAAATAAAAAAAATCAATAAATTAAATGATTTCTTTTTGTAAATGTGTAGCTTTTAGTGATTTAAATGTGTGATTGTTTGAATCTTGTAGT
>JAOXNZ010000092.1:13019151-13033457 GCA_028566095.1 Kryptolebias brasiliensis
GAGTGTGAATGGTTGTTTGTCTTGTTTGTCTCTATGTGGCCCTGCGATGGACTTGCGACCTGTCCAGGGTGTCCCCCTCTCGCACAGTGACTGATGGAGATAGGCACCGGCTCCCTGCGACCCGGAATGGAAAAAGCGGGTAAAGAAAATGGATGGATGGATGGATGGATCTAATGTCTGTTTGATTCCTGTCATTTGTATCCTTTTTTTTTACTGTCAAAATTGCTAAATTAGCCCAGTTCCTGTTCAAACAGAGCTCAGATCTGTGAGGAGAGGAAGAATTCCCTGCCTCCCTTCAGAGAGCACAATCCAACACAAATCAATCTGAGTGTGCTCACGTGAGCATGCCTTGGGTTGCTTGCTTTTTGCTGTCAATATAAGGTTTGTAGACTCTTGTATAACATGTTCTTTCTTTCTACAGAAGTGCTTATGCAATTCATGTATATTTATTACATATTTTTACCTGGTGATCTGATATAAATCCACACCGACAAAGCTTGAAGTGAGGCAGGCAGTAATTGGCCTCTCTGCTGGGGGTGCCTGTGAGCTCACCACCTGTTATTACGTGTATATTATTGGACCAAAACATTAGCTAAAAGAATTAGAAAACAAAGTGCATCTGTTTATGTTTTGCTCTGACTGTTAAAATTGAAGATTCTATATATTTTTAAAAGCTTAAATTACATCTCTGTTCTATAACCTATGCACTCAGCACATATACAGTCAATCACTGAGCTGTTTGTGCCTACGGTGATTTTTGATTTAGACTGAAGTTATTTGGCCAGTATGTTTCTTCTGCCTGGATAAACATACTTGCACTAAAAGTAGGATCTTGTTTGAAATGTGAGAAATAAATCATTTTTAACATGTGTCGTTTGTCATCATTTGTCATCTCATTTCAGAATTATTCATAAAGTAAGTCCTCAATAATCAATGACAAGGACTTTAGAAGCCATCATGATTATCAAATGGTAATTTTATTGCATTAAGATTTTTAATTCTTCTTCTTCTGCAATACATTTTTTAGGTTTATGAAGTTCGATGAAATAATTGTAGGATCTTTAGTTTCCTACATGATTCAATGTAAAATTTACGTTTTGAGTAAGCCACTTCAGAATGCAGAATTTGTGTTAATTAAGGTTTCCCATGTTTTTCTGAAGACTCTATGATCTTGACAAAATCTTTTCTGTAGTCTTGTGTTACTGTTATGTAAAAGGCCACTAATTATTTTAAATAGTATTTTTTTGTAAAAAAAAAAAACAAATTCAAAGTGTTATAGTATAAATATTCACATTTGGAAGGTAAAGAAACCATTTTGTCTGAACAAAAGTAATTCATAGTTTTTGACTTGTTTGATTACTAAAGATTTATGTTGTACAGTAAATTTGCCTCATAATTTAAAATAGTATAAAATAAAAATCACTTATAACAGATTTTTGCTTGCAACAACATTGCTTCTGTTTTATATAGTGTAGTGTTGCCTTTTTCTGCCAAAACAGCAACAATGATCTGGAAATGACAAAGGACCACTTGGGGTTGATGAAGCATTTGACTGCGAAGTGACATTGGCAGTAGGCCCTTTGGCCTTGTTGGTACCAGAGTAGGGTCTCCATAGGTTGAACTTATTTCGGCACATCCTGGGAATGTTTAAATGAATGTGGATCTAAAGATTTTGCCGGTTTGGTCAACACTTTAAGTTCTGTAGTTCTTAATTGTTGTTTAATCTTTTTTTTTCCTGTCCTAAAATGGTACAGTATCAGTTAGGAAATGCTATAAGAAGGATGTATATTTTGTCTGCAATATTTAGTTGATGGGTACAAAGTACCATTAGTGCCAATCATTTTCCCCAGCTGAACACATCTTTGCACCAACCATCATTACAATGTCTCTCACTTAACTGAAACTGACAAGGTTTTTAACAGTCCATGGTCTAAGGAGACAATGGTCATTCAAAGATGATATTTAAAATTGTTTACACTTATTTAAACAAGTATATAAGATGAAATTGAGAAAAAAAAATACAATCAAAAACAACAATAAGTGAGATTCACTAAAAGTGAAGAAGAAAAATAAATAGAACAAACCACTCAGAGATTTTAAAGAACTCTTTAGACTCCATCCATCCATTTTCTTTACCCGCATCTCCTTTCTAGGTCGCGGGGAGCCGGTGCCTATCTCCAGCAGTTACTGTGCGAGAGGCGGGGGACACCCTGGACAGGTCGCAAGTCCATCACAGGGCCACATAGAGACAAACGAGACAGATGTTTGTTTTTTATTCACTTGTCAACTGATGGCAAGCTAACAGTACTGGTAGAAAATGCAAATCATGTCAGTTCTCTTGTTCTGCTTCCAGGTGAATTTCTCAATATGTCGTTCAAGCACAGCCCGCTTTCACTACAGAGGCAGAATGATGTATAATTGAACGCTGTGAAATTGTTCTTTTGTCAGCCACTGTTTTAAATACTGTCTTCAGTGCCAGTCATTCTGACAAGGTGCCAAATACCCATTTTTAAACACCTTTCATTTTTTATAAATGACACGTCACTTTTTAAATACCAAGGACAAAACAAAAACTCTTTGTCATGACATCATCACCATAAATGGGTAATTTTATTTAAAACACTTAGTTAGGTGATAAACACAACAATAAATGTAAGAAAATAAACAAGAAATCTTGAGAAATCAGCTTTGCATTGGTTTTATTTTTTAATATAAAAACACAATGCATGAATTAAGATGCTTTGCTGAGAAACTGTTAGTACATTACTGGAATTCCAGTCTTCTGTGTCTTACCAGGCCTGCAGTCATAGCTATAAATGGCTCCTAGGTGATGGTTGTGTGCAATATAATCCTACTTAGTATCATGTAAATCTGGCCTTACAAGGCAGAGCACAGACATTCAGCAGGGTTTCCAAAGGAGTAGGTGTAGGTCTTTCTGGGAGGAGAGAAGAGGATGGCATGGCAAGTGCTGACATCTGCTGCATGATACTGTAGAGAAAAAATATATATATACTGATAATGGTGTCACAGTTGGAGATATTTTCAAAGATAAGACCTTACTGAGACAACATCTCTCCCAATATCCCGCCCACCACAAATGCTTTATGTGATGACTTTCTGTGCCAGGTGGAGGACATCCTTTAGCTTTTTGCATTATTTACCAGGATTTTTATTAGTTATTTTATTTCCACTACTTCTATTGATCACAGCCACAATTCTCTTGCCCTCTGGGGATGTAAAAAGTTTTTCACAATTCAGTTTTACTTCAGTTTGACCTGACTTTAATCATATTTTTGCTAACATACACAAATCTAAAAAAGGTATTTAAACAAATGAGAATCAATGAAACCACAGTGTGGCATATGAATATCATTTTTACAGAATGTCTGCTGTGTAATTGAACTGTACAAGGTTTTAAATCTCATAACTATGATCACATGTACTGGTAAATGAGAACAATTATAGATTTGCTAACATCCATAATGAGTATTATAGCTTCATCATTTATGAAAACTTTCTTAATCAAAAAACTATTTTCTATTTAAAGGTTAGTGTTGTATATCTTGTCATAGTTTGACTACACAGGCCCATTTTACTTTATTTAAGCAACCTAAACATATAGTACAGGCTAGTAATGTCAAATATTTTTCATTATATCATATTAGATCACAAAATGGGCTGTCAGGTACATAATATTTACACATGAGTGCAATTAGACTGTCTTTATTGTTTAATAAGACTACAGCTCTACACAAATAGCATGCATCTAGGAATAACAATGTATTGGCACTAAAATAAATACATGTTGATGTCCCAACACCCTGCAGATAAAGATCAACTACTATCCTTCACCAGATGTGGTCAGTTAATATTGCACACTACACAGGAGGATAGCAGAATTACAGGGTAAGACAGTCGATGAAGTCCCATAGGCAAAATGCCCTCAGTTAGTAATAAAGAGTGGGAGACAGTTATAATCTGTTTTCTTGCTCTGAATGGAGGAAACTGTTTATGGAGCACCCAAGAGATGAAACTGAACAGAAAATGACTGGTTACATTGAGGCAACACAAGTAAGGGGCAACAAAGATTGACAACTACATAGCAACAAAAGGAAATGTAAGAGCTTGTTAAATTTAGAAAAACTGAGTTGTTGCCTCAAGGCCAGGTGGTGTTCCCATTTCTTTGAGAAAGCCACACAGTTGAGATTTGTACATTGTGAACCTGTAGCTCCATACGTTGAGCTATAATGTGTGAGGCAATGCTCATCCCCAGGACTTGACTTAACAACCAGTTCTGCTATAGACAACTTGTCAGTTTTTCTGGTGGCCAGAATGATGTCCTGGTGAAGGCAACAGCCTCACACTGATTTTTATTTTAACAGAAATAACCTGCCAATCATTCAAATTTTCTTTGAGCCTTTAATATTCAAAAGCAAAGGCATGTGCATCAAATACACACGTGAGAGTACAGCATGTGGGTTAGTGTGGCAGCCTAGTTCTTTGTTATTCTGTGCGAGTCGAGTCTCTGGGGAGAACATCAATGTCTGTGTCACAATGGGGGAGTGAGCTCCGGCACTGCAGAATCATGTGGCCTTGTCTAATTGTCTCATAGCATTTTTCTTATCATTTATCATCCCTTGATAAAAGAAAATAGAGCCCCCCCAAAAAAAAGAATGAACTGGGCTGCATCAGTGTGGGGAATTCAGATTTGCGGTGGAAGCAGCGAGCAAGAACAAAAGACACTACAAATGGCTGACCTATGGTAAAAGTGAAAAGAGACTGACAGTAAGGAAGATGCAGATGTTCATTAAAACAAGAAAAATTACATGGCAGAGTTCCAATGAAGGTGCTAAGACAATCATAAGGGTCAGTGTCTTCATATTCACACCTCAGGTTTTCATTTAAGACAGATGTGTGGCACCGCAGAAGCCTCAGCGTTATCACAAACTGTCACTCAAATATTCCACAGAACAAAGAAAAGAAGAGCAAATTGAGTCATCTTTATTCTTTGTATTGAAATGAAATGACACAAGTGCAGGGCAACTACCCATTGGAGAACACTGCCTTTCAGTATCGTCTCTTTGTCCCTACTCCAACATCTTCATGTTTTTTCTGAGCTTGCTTCTTCCATGTCCTCCTTGTCTTGCAGTGTACCATCAACACCTGCCATTATTCTCTGACAAGTCATCGTTAAGTGCAGAGAGAAATGTAGTTTGAATTGAACAACTCTGAAGTGTTTTCACAACACTGACAGGATTTTTAATTAAAGTGGTTAAATTAACACGTTTTCCACACAGAACAAAACAAAACAGGTCCTCTCAGGGTGTCAAACTGTGAACTACTGATAATCATTGCCCCATATTACTTCTAATTCAGGCTGAACAGCCAAGACGGGAATAGCAGACAACAAAGAAAAATTGACATAGTGGAATCTACCCGTAGATTTTCTAAATCCCATTCTATAATGTGCGTAGAGTGATGCCAAGCTTGAAAGTCTGTGATCCTATTAAAATTCAGTACAAATATCACATCACCATATTTTCATAATTAGTGAAAAGAATCAAGTGTGTAAGGAAACATAACAGCATTAACAACAAGACTCCTGTCGACCACAGAAAAAAAAGTGTTTTATTCATCAAACTGACAATGTTTCAAAACCGTCTACACCAGTCCACAGTGAGAAAAACTGAGTAGAAATTGAAGAAATTCAAGATATTTCGAACCCCTCCAGAGGTGGGGTCCTTGAAAGTAAAATACATGAATAAATTAAAGGCCTAGCATTCCTTGATGGAATGCATTTTGCCCACCGCCTTTTACAACAAAGTTTTAATTCAAGATGGCTGTAACAGTCATCCACTACAGCCACATGTCACTGACTGTGTTATTGCTTGGAGTATGTGAGTTATAGATTTTTTGTGTTAGCTAAGGTATAATTAGCTGTAGTAGCCATCTTGATTTGGGTTGACTCTAATTGTTAATCAGTTGTAGATATCCATCCATTAATTACATTCTGAAAGTTTTATGAAAATCTGTCAAATGGTTCATGAGATAATTTGTAAACAGACAGTGTTCACTGTAACCGTTAATGTCAAAATTTTAAGCAAAGATATTGTGCAATGTGTAGTGCTCTGAGTATGTATTGATGATGCCTTTCAGCTTCGAACACACCAAATTTTATCTCAATATCTGTAAAACTTACTGAGTTTTAGCCTTTTCTGTACTGGCTAAAGTTGATAAGTTGTGGTGGTCATCTTGAATTGGGGTGACTCCAAAATGTAATCAGTTGTAGATGTACATCTAATGATTACTTTCTGAAAGTTTCATTAAAATCCATCCAGTGAGATATTTAGCTAACAAACAGAGTTAACTTTTATAGTTAATGACAAAGTTTTAAAAACATCTCACTTAATCAGTTAGTACTTAAAGTATGTGTCGGAGATGACCTTCAGTAACTACTTCACCAAAGTTGAGCTCAATATCTGTAAAATTGTGTTTGCTAAGATTTGACTTGCTTCACAGCTACTAACGTTTGCTGGTGTTATCATTCCATCAAGTCTCTATACCTAGGACAGGACATTGGATCAGTTCTTAGTTCATCAGAGAATTTCAAGCTACTATACACACTCTTACTACTGGTCAGCCTGCCTTATATTTCTTGGAACTGTGAAAGGAAACGAGCTCATGATAAAACAAACTCACACAGGCGCAATAAAAACATACAAACCCCATTATGAAGGCTCCGCTATAAGTTACACCAGTTGTTTACTTCCTGTGAGCAAATATGCAAAATGCAAAAACAGAGACTACCATTAAAAACACGTAGTGTATAAAGCTTCAGTGTGCTGTCCTAAAGTAGTAAGGCAGTAGATTGAAAAGATGAGCTTCAGCATAAATTATTCAAGACCATACTAGCTTAATTATCCACCTTTCTCCTGTTGTAATTAATTGGCGTATAAAGATAATTTTAACCAAGTCCTTATCAGTGAGCTCCTATTTCTATTTCTGTGTAAAACCATTATCAAAATCTGTATGAAAAAAAAACATATACTTAATCAAATTTAACAAAAGCCTCACACAATAAACCAAAGTAATTTAACAAAAGATTTAGGTCACAGTGAAAACTTTACTGGTTGTTCCAGGTAACAAATGTACAGATGATAAACGTATTAAACCATCTCTATTACAGTTTTTCATTAGCATGCAGAGCATTTAGCAAGCTTTCATGAATTCTTCATTTACTATAAGATGTAATGAAGTCTTTCTTGCAATTTGGCCCATCAATAATTAGTAACTCTAACTCAATCGTCTCTGGAAATGGTGGCTATGAGAAATCCTATACCATTAATATTGCATTGAGCTCTTTCAGGCTTATTAACAAGGCTTGGTTCCTAATGAGCCAATAGTCCTTAGCATTGTCAATATTTTATCTTTATGTACCTTTGGCCATTGAGATGGGACCTCATTTGGTAAGGTTAATGACCCTACGTATGATGGTCAAGAAGGCAATGGGAAGGTTCTTAGTTATTAGAATGAGTTAAAAAAAGAAAACAATTTAAAGATTATCTCTGACGAAGCTTTAATTTTAGAGCTTTTATATTAAGTTTGCTGTAGTATTCAATCTGTTTTTTGCTAATTCTGAACAACAGATCCAGTTTATGTTCTGTTCTTATATAAATTACTGCTGTATTTGCAAGGCTCCTTATTTTCCCCTTTCATTTGATTCTGGTCAAGAACTGTGCCAGAGCCTGTGCTCTGCAACACACAAAAGAAATCTTTTATTTCTTTGCAGCTTTCTAATCAAAACTCTCCTAGTAATTACTGACTGAGGAGAGTCCAAATACTGGCGAAAGAGTCGGGCATTCACACACTCTTTAATGGCAGCACTTGTTTAGAAGCCTACATCCACCTACACACACCATTAATGGGTTGCACATATCGCAGTCATGAATATGCATTCTTACCTTGGCTGATGGTTTCAATAATATGACCAGAGAATAAAATGGAGCAACAAATAGTGTCTCTCTGTAATTGGCTGTCATCAAAAGTAATATGCAAATATGAAGCTTTTCTGCCAAATGTATTATATTGAATGGAGAGTTGCTTTATGATATGAGTGAATAAGCCTTGATCAGACAGCAGTCAATTGGATCTGCCTGCTGAACTTACAAAAGCACTTTTTAGCTTCAGTTTCACTGTACTAGTAGTTTATATTGTGATATAATTTCTTTCCAAACTTATCGCTGGCTTTTTTAACAACTAAATAATAAAAATAAAAATTAGAAGCTGTTGAAATGAAAATATATTAGATTGAATGTAGTGTAAAAAAAAAAAAAAACAGTTAACAAACCAGTGAAGACAAAAAACAACCAGAAATTTGAATAACCATGCTCATTAATCATCCATCAAACACACCCAGAAGAAACTTTTCTCATTCTAAGTCAAAGCTCTGTCAGCATACAATGATGGAAAACAATAAAGATGTTATCCTCCACACAGAGCCCCTGACAGCTATAGAGCTGTCATTATATGATCATAAAGTCATTTCCATGCCTAACTTGAAAGCATATTATTATCATTAAACAGCAACGGTAAAATGTCAATCAATGCCATACCATTATTGCCTCCCATTTTATTGCCAGAGATACCCACAAGCTCTTTTTTCCTGTCTGTTTTCTATCATGATCTTATAATCACCACAGTGGGGGGCATTGCACTGCATATAAATCTTAAACAAATTGTTTTCTTAAACTTAATTGCTTGGATTTCCTGAGGGCAATAAGTGACTCGTGACAGACAACAATGAGATGTGATTTGTGTCTTTTACACTCATTTTGAAAAAAAGTGCAGTTTCACAACTCTTTAAAATTGAATTGTAGCTATTTGTATAGGAAGATTTCACTAACAGATCACATCCTAATATTTGACACGAACTACTGCTGTTTAAAAACGCAACAGAGCTAAGAAGCACAGAATTGTAGGAAATCTGGCCTTGCAGCTTAAATGATGTTTGCAATCTGATATAGAGATTTTGGAGCCATAAAGAACAGTGACTGACCAGGGCTCAATGCAGTCAATTTTATAGTCAAACAAAAGAAATAAACAAATAAAACAATCGCATCAGTAACTGTTGCTAGACAGACAATCAAAGCATATTTATAGCCTTTTTGAGTGTCACAGTGGGTTACAATCAGCAGAAGCCGGAAACATGGAACTCTCAGGGTGTAAGGCAACATAACTATAGCATTGCTTTCAATAGCTGTTAAACTGCAAAGCTCAGTTATTAAGAACATGATGTGTTGTGTTTATGGCCACTGCAAAACAATAGATGACACTGTATCCACAGTTTTGCTTGTCGGAACTTGCAAACATCTCCATCAGCTACGAAAGTCTCACACTGTTGTTACCATCAGAATGTGTTCACCAATTTATATTCGACAGGGCAGCTGCTACCACAGTTGGGGGAAATGAATGCAGCAACAAAACAGGGGGTTTCCATTATAAAATGTTACAATTACAGAACGGCTTCAGAGTAAACAGAAGTGAACTTTGAATCCAAACAAAAGTGTCAACTTTTTCTTTTGAAAAAAAAAATATATATAATACACACACTTGTATTTTATTATGCCAGAAATTGATGATTGTAGGACACAAATGTGAAGGCTTACCACAAACACACTGTATATGTGATGACTTACTCAGCCCTAATGTTTATCATTTAAACCCTGTCTGCATATGGTCTGAAGCCACAACACTTTCCCTTTATTTAAATTCTTCAACATAATGTGAAACTGTGTCTTTAACTGACAGGGGTTGTGTTTTCTGAAGAGAACAAAGTCTTGTAAAACTGCTTCTTTTTTATTTGTTAAATTAAACATGATGAAAACAACTTTATGTGTCTATGTTTTACAGTGCCAGAGACATCAAAGTGAGAAAGGGCAGTTAAACCTAAAGAGAGCTTTATGACAAGCTAAAATAGGAAAATTACATTATCTAAACCTCGTCATTGCATCAGTGATGTTCCCTTAGTCTTTATGTTTATGTGCTTGATTAATGTAAGATGCCATTTTGACTTTATCTGCATTCAGCAAAGCCCTTTTTAGTGTATTTTAGGAAACTACCAGCTGCTTTGACTCTCACATAGTTCTGGCTTTTTCATCCTATCTGAAATTCCATTAAATATTTGTGTCCATTATGCTCCTGATCAAAATGAGAAGCATATGAGACTGGTGTTTTTGTTGCAAATGAGGTAGTGACATTCCATGTAAAGGCAAAATTGCTGAAAAACTACACTACAGAATGTCAGACCAGCCGAAAAGACTAGAATTTGGTATAAAACTGCATATTCAAATTTGCAGTCAATGAAAAAATTTCAACTACTTTACTTACAGCTGCACAACCAGAACACCCCCTGTACTGCACACTGACTTGTGACATAATTCGATACGGTGGAGTAGATAACTACAGGTTTTACAAACACTTACTACAATTTGCCTTTGAAATATGTTAATTTTTGTCATAAAATACCCAGATTTTTTACAAAATATTCTTTATATACTTTGTGATAAGCACAATCCCATATTAACTCAAAAAGCTTGTTGTCTGTTACTTTGGGATCAAAACATTGTTAAGCTCCATTTTTCTCATCTTAATGGTTATCAATTTGACCTGGCAATTGGATAAAACAAGCTTACAAAGTGTTTGTTGAAAAAGTGCCACTTTAAAGACAAGCTGTATCAAAATAACAGTTGTTTTTGAATAAAACAGTATGCACTCTAAAAACCATGCTTAGTAGTGTGCTAAAGGTAGTAGCATGGCTGTCACTAAAACTGCAAAGAGTTTTATTCCCCCACGTTAATGGATCATAAACTCCTCTAGTTTTTCTGTTCTGTGAAGTATTTAGTTTAAACTAACTTACATGCAGGATGCTGATAGGAAGAGGTATGGCAAGTAAAATATATTTTAATAAAGACTACAAGTAAAGTTGTTTGTAGTCTGAGCAGTTTGAAGTAGGGGGAGTTGTTTCAGTAGTACTGCATTTATAATTACAATTAAGACCCACACTGTGCACTGGCACATTGCTGACTACATGAGCTTACTGCACAACTGTGTGGAAGACCTTGACTTGGACTTCAGAGCGAATAAAGCTGCCCGTGGTGCATTCCTTATCTGCATATTGGTGGGTCTGCATTTTTCCTGCTTTTCTCCATAAAAGTATAGAAGCTGGCTAATTAGACTACCCGGGTCAAAGGTCGCAGAGCTGGAGGAGAGAAAGATTCCCCAGAGAAGGGCACGTTTATGTGGCTCTCTGTTTTCCATCAAAACTGCCAGTTGTGCAGAACACCATGTGGACAGCTGTGCATAGGATCTGTGAGAACAAAGATTGTATTTTTCTTCTTTTTGTTGAGGTGTTGGGGCAGTTTGTGGGTTTTATACATTTAAACTGGGTGAGGGGGTGGGGGGAATTGTGATGGTATCCTGATTATAAAAGTATGACAGGAACAAAGTTAGAGCTGAGGAATATTTGCAATAAATGCCTTCTCCAAACTGTTTTTATAGCACTAAAATATAATAAAGCAAGCAAATGTTAATGTAAAATGTTCCAGCACATGATAATATATCGCCCTATTAATGGCTAGTTTGCTGTAGCCCCATTGCTTGGCTTTAATACCACAGCTAAGTGCTCATCCTGTAGAGGTGATGTTCCTCTCTTCTCTTCTCCTCTCATCTCTCTCATTCCTCTGTTCTCTTTGTCCAGCCTGTGTTTATGCACTGAGGCAGAGAGCACCAGTCACCATCATTTCAATGAGAGGCGGAAACATCATCAGCCCAGTTCCATCACTGTATTCCTACAAAAATTAGGAGGAAAAGTGGGGGATGCGCTGTGTTTCCATGACAGCCATATCAAATTGGTATAAGAGAAACCGGTCGAGCTTTGTCAAAACTTTGAGTTATATATGTTTTTTTTTCCTTGTGGCCATTCTGTTATGCAAATCCTTCAGCCACAGCAGCAGCCGTGTTGGGGAGGTGAGCGAGGAAGGAATAAAATTGTAATAAGGCAGCTGTGAGGGGATACCAATCTGCAGGGAAAGCTACTTTATGCAGAAATCCAATTTAAAAGATTGGCTTAGTGACTGAGTCATTGAAGGTAAACCCAATGGTAATTATAGGTATATCAAAGGTGAAAGTATGCAAAACACTCCTGTACACAACTCTGTCACTCTCATTTGTTGTCTCTCAAGTTCCTCATCACCACTGAGATGGGAGCAGGCTGCATGGCATGAAATATAAGCAGAACTATTATTTGTTTGGCTTTATAGCGTAAAAGTACCTGCCACCCATGAACACTCTTCATTCTGTGTCATGCTAAACTTAGAATAATAACAGTTTTTTAATACTTATGCACCTGCCAATCAAAATAATCCAACTTCTGAAAAAAAAAAAAAAAACAGAAAATGGCATTGGCGTGTTTTGCCTTTTGACTGTGTTGGCATTCGACCTATGAAAACAGATCTGCTTTCTCAAATCTCACTCATTTATTAGCTGCAGATCAGGCAGAAATGATAATGGCAAGGGTATGCCAACTCTCACACAACCTGCTGGATGAACACCAACTGACTAAGGGAGAAGATGATTGTGAGTGGGAAGTGACAAAAACAGTCAAGTCTTCACGGCCAAAGAAACCAATTTATCAGACAATAGCAAAGCAATACCAAGAAAGCAAGATATTTTGGAGACTATGACATATAATCCATGGTTTGACATTATGGAATGACATTTCAGAAGTAGCTTCCCTGCTCTCCTATTTGTTCTGCCCTCTGAGACGCGCAGGAACAGTAATTTGTTAGATTGTAGATAGAGGACTAATAAATAGCTGCGCTGGCAGCTCACAAGTCATTTATCCTGACCTTTTATATCAGGCAAAATCAATTTTCTGTTAATATGCCACTAATAAGGAAAAACATTTGATTTGTTTGGCTCTCAAACTGCATTGATGTTTTTTGTAGCATTATGACCACACGCCCTAACATTGTATTTACTAGTGCAAATGGATGTTAATGTGACAGCAGTGATAACACTGATACAAGCACAAAAAGCAGTAAGGAAGCTGTAGAGTGAGAGCATCTCTACATGTGTTCTGCAAGGAAACAATCTGATGTTGCTAGACAACAAGCTGACAGATTTCAACACACACATTTGCACACATCTTTAAGTTTAAGGAAGTGCTAAAAGCTGATAAATTAACAAAATGTGTACAGAAAACAAAACTTTCAAACTAAGAACGTATTTTGACAAGACATATATTGCAACTACAACATAATCAAATGAACAGCTGAACACAAAACATCTCAAATTTGACCAAATATGCAACCACTCTGATATCATCACACAACAGTTTAAACATGTTAAGTACAAAAAAGTACTTTAACTTACTGTTAACCAAAGGAGTTTAAAGGCAAACTTTCAAAGACCTTCAAGCCTAAGGAAATATAATTGAACACTAGTTTAAAATATATTTTACAAAGTTTGAAATTCTAAAGCGATGAGAGACTACTCAAGTGTTTTGTGCAATTCTGTGCATGCAACAATGCTGTGATCATCTACCATGCTCAATTAAATGCTTTACAATCCAATTAAGCTGTGACGTATTATGTAATTAGTGTAAATGTGAATCAACAAGTAACTGATGAGTAACAATATTTTGTTTCAAGACAACCTGGTGAATTTTCAGCGGTTTAAATTAAAAACATTTCATCAGTCTGCTTGTCAAATATAGTATCCATGTGATGAGTCCTTATCTTGTCCATAGGAAACAAACAGACAAACAAAGAAACAATGACAAGGATCCTAGAGGACTGGGAGCTGCATTATGAATTATTTTACACACCTAAAAATACCTGAAAACATGGCCTTAGAGATTAAAAATGCCAACATCACTTCTAGCACAACCTTGTGCTGTCAGTGCCCCCTGTTTTGTTTTTACCTTTCTCACTTACCTCCATTTCCAATTTATATGTAAATTTCTCCTCTTTAAACAATGCTATATGCATGTCTGTCCTTTAGTGGTGTGGCAGAGAACCAAAAACTTACAATAAATAGCTTGGGCCATCACATGGAAAGCATCCGTACGAGAGACTGCAATTCAGTACTTATACAGCAACCTTGTGAAAACAGCTATAATTACAGAGATGTATTTGTATTTTCCACCATCTGTGATAGTTTATGACTAGATAGAAAACCTGTGTTGTGTTGTTTCAGCTGGACATCAGTGAGGAGCTCTCTGCCTGAGGGTCTTTGGATGCTGTAGG
>JAOXNZ010000092.1:13048542-13068247 GCA_028566095.1 Kryptolebias brasiliensis
TAACTTGTGGTTGTCTGTGGGTGCGGTCATTGCTGTGTGGCATCAGATATTTGTTGAAATTAGTTTTAAGGTAAAATTACCTTAGGTTTAGACTTTTGTTTATCTACATAAATCCAAAATTATTAGTTTGGTATTATCTATTTTACTGTAAGACAGGGTTGTGTATGTAAAATGTAATGTTTGCACCAATAAAGGAGGTCTAGAGGTTTAACATCTGAATGGTCAAAGGAACCTGGTTATGCTGGTCTTGAAACAGTCAAGATCCACTATCATCCCAATGAAATGTGTCAAAGTACAGATGTAGAGTTCTCAAATTTCATGAAGTTTTTTTATTTTTTTATTTTTCTGCTTTGACCTTTAAACCACAGTGTTACAGTAGTTGTGTCAAAAAGAAAGTTTTATCATGTTTCACCTTAAGGCTTTTTTGTAATTTTGTTCACTAAATAAAATAAATGCATCTTAACTGTAACTCTAAAAACCTCTTTGCAACATTGTCTACCACCAACTTCCCCTTGGGCTCCTGGGCCTCTCCAGGCCATCATGGGGGGCATAATTCCTCCAGTAAGTGCTAGGCCAGCCCTTAGATCTTCCCTTCAGCCTGCTGTGCCTTCTAGACCTCCAACAGAAGGCATCAGGGAGGAATATTTGTCTTAAGCCAGAGTGTAGGAAACACGCCAACATTATGTCTTGATGTCTTTGTGTGTTTATGGAAGACATGCATCTGTATATTTCATTGGAAATCTATAGAAGCAAGGCTCGGCACTCTGAAGAAATCTGATTAGAAAGCTCTGAAATCAAAATTAATTTGAGGCATGCTCCAGCTCTGCAACATTACCTGAGGCAGTCATTAAGTTAAGAAATCGCTGCTCAGCCTCACAACATGCACGCTTAATCCAAACTAGGCTGATAGATGCTCTTTTGTTGGCCACTAGTGCACCACTTATGGAAAGTTTTGGTATGTGTGGTGCTTAACATCCATTGGTGTAACGCAAGAAACATTCCTTATTGTTATTGTCTCTGAGTGTAGGTTGAATGCTGCATATATAATTAGGACATTACTCAGGTTTTAAGGACTGAACAAGAGAATTTTTTCTGTAGATACTTTGTCTTTTAAGCGATCAATAATTAGCTTTATTGTCTGAGGGCACATGTTTTAAGAGATAGCCATTAGGAAAAGGGACTTACATATACTGTATACTATCCTGTTTTCTCCACAGGAGATGGGTCTCAGAGATATGTGCTCCTTTGTAATTGAACACGAGAGCCAATGGGACTTGCACTTTTAGTAATATTCTCTTATCTTCCCTTACCATTTGTGATGGCATGTAGGGTGACAATCTCATTTGCTGAGTTTACGATACAAGCAGACGGAACAAGCTGAAGTGTTTTATAACACAGATCCATAAAATGGGGGCTAGCAATAACTATGAAAACTTGACTCTTTATTGTTCATTTTATCTGATTACATTTGTGCACACTTTCATTTATTTCAGTATCTCAGTTTGAGCACGTTAATAGAGAATTAAAACTGTCTTCCCAATGGAGGGCTTTGCTTATACAAAGATCGTCATAAAAAAGCAATTTCTGTAAAAATGGAGTAAGAAATCAAATATTTTCTTTAATAAATGGAAACTCACTTTTCGTGGATGTTTACTAGCGGTGCATTCCTTGTTTGTTTGATGGGTTCTTCTCTCCTCAGTTTTGAGCCCAAGTAAATGCTTTAAAATTTAGTTCAATAAGGTGAACATTTCTCCACAGATTTATATGTTCAAAATCAATTGGTTTAACATTTCCCATGGGTTCAAAATCCTATTCTGGATAGATGAAGAGAGCCATGTATTTGATGCAGGAAGATGTTCTGCCATTTCCAGGATTTATTTACTTTTTGTTACTTTTTTTTTATTTCCAACACACATGAACAAAGCACCACCATTATCAAGCACCTATTCTAAAGAACTTCTTCTAAAAGCCAAATTATCTTGCAATTATCTTGCAGTTTGTTTTCTTTAATCAGTACCAGTTTAATGACTTGAATACTTCTATTGCTGAGTATTGTTCATTTAGAAAAAAATGTGATATACATAAATGCAATCGAAACAGATATTAACTGATTTTTATCAGGTAATGTTGAACATATTGCATGGAGAAATGTTTAGATTAAAGGCCTAGCATTCCTTGAAGCCTTGCCCATCTCCTTTATGCCAGAGTTTTAAACTAAAATTATCTTGTGATGAAAAGGGATGGACTTGTAGCTGTCATGCTCAAATAATCGTAAATAATGTTATGTGATTTTGAGAGATTCTGCCAGATTTGTTAGTGCTCACAGAATGTGTTGAGGGTGACTCTCAGCTACTACCACACCAGAATTAGCTCGGTATCTGTAAAACTGACTGAGTTATAGCCATTTCTTAGTTGGCTAATGTCAGTTAGCTGTGGCAGCCATGTTGAATGGGATTGAGTCTAAAAGTAGTTAATCAGCTGTAGATGTTCATCAAAATGTTTTAATTGTGAGAAAATAAACCTTTTGCCCTTAAATTCAAGGCAATCATCATAAAGGATTGTGTCACGTTTCAGTGTCTTGAAAAACTTATGGCAGATAAAAAGATAATAAAAAAGATCCTGTTTTCTATTTGAAGAAGGTTTAATATTTAACAAGTTCAAAATGCTTCAAAGGAATGACATTGACTCTCTTTAGGATTATTATTAAGTTGATCTCTGTCAGTGAAGTGCAGGATAGTGTGTCAGAAGTAAAATTTAAGGTAAAATAAAGTTTGGGAATTTGAGTTTGTGTGTATGTGCATTGTAGAAAAATGTGTATCTGTGGTGTGGCATGAAAGGTGAGTGAGATGGAGGAAGATCGTGGAGTGCATTAAAAGTTGTGGAACAGCAAATTTGCAGTTAGCTAATGAGCATACCAAGGGGGCACATTAGTTATTTATTTCCGGAGCTTGTTTCGTTAAGAGAAGGGCACACCAATTAGCTTTGAGGAGATGACATCCCTAAGCGCCCAAGTGCTTGGCCGTGAGGCAACACAAGAGCCTTGTCTGAAATGCTAAACAACCTGTAGGGTCTGGTGAGAGTGAGGAGGGAAAGAGCATCACGTCTGTGACCAGCTATGACATCTCTCCAGCAGCATGGCCAGCTGGAGCTTCCAATTGAGAGAGGAAGAAACAGCATCTGGCTTGAAATTCATTAAACCTCAAAAAGAGAAAGGTTATGTGGACTGATGGTCTCGAAGTGTAGGTGTGCATGCAAACCAGGGTCTCTTTTTCTTCCCTCTCTCTCAGAGTTCTCTTTTCTTTTAGTGAGAATTAAAAAATAATTCCTAAGTTTTAAGGGAAAGTTTTCATGTTTTCTTTCAGCCTGTGTTAACTTTTTTAACTTTTTCAAAAAATATTTTTATCAGCTAACAAACCCTTAACACTGCCTTTCAGAGTTGACTAGAATACTGACATCAGAGATGTGTCTTTAAAAAGAAGATGGGCTTTGACAAATGAAAGTAACATTACCTGAAATGCAGAATATGTATGGCGAAACTCATTTCCTTGCATGGTTATGAAGTCAGTCATGTGTGATACTTTATCATAATGTATTCTGCTTGCTAATTAATCTTGCTCTGAGATCCACTTGGTCTTGTTGTGTCATGGTCACTACAGCTGACTGTGAGCATTCAAAGCAGTGTTTGTGATTCCTGCTGATCTTCAGCAGTATGTTTCAGGAAAGAAGTCAAACTTGCTAGGAAACAGATAATTCTTTTGGCAATAATATGCAGCCCTAATACAAAATGAACTGTTAAAAGAGGCAATGGTAGGGAAAGCCACATAGACAGTAAAAAAACTAAACACAAAGAACAAGGTTACTAAAATCTTTAGAATAAATCTGTCCTTTAAAGGACAATGTGAAGGACAGAAGAAAACTGCCATGTAGACTGACAGCTGGTAGGATCCTGAGAATACCAATGTCAAAGCATTGTTTCATTTCTTAAATTAATACAGGCAAACTGATTGATTTACATATATTCACAGGATATGGGACAACCTCAATTTCTGAATGGCTCTCCAAGGAGTTGGTAGTGAAGGCAAAATGTAGGGAATCTGGACCTTAGATTGAATACACCTAAAAAATAAATATCTTTGAGTCATTTTAAAAGCATTTATGGGCTACACAAAACAAAAAAAAATAAATAATTATACTTATTTCTAAAACCACAACTTTGTTATGAAACCAAGTCCAAATAGTTTCTGAAAAAGGGCCCATTCAGTGCCTCCATGCTGAGATCAAAAAGAAGATCAAAGGGAAACACCTCCAATCTACCACACTAGAAATTTCTGTTTGTGCACCTTCATTAAATGGGGGATGTGCTCAAAACAAGAGAGGATGGAGCCTCATTTGAAATGTCAGCCTTCTTAGATATTAATTGGAGCTGAGAGCCTCCAATCAAGAGAACAAAATGGTGTGTCTGCAGAGGTGATTGGTAATGAGCTGTGCTTTGTATGTGGGGAACTTTTGGTTGATTGAAATTACAAGCTGACCAGGTTATAAACATAGTCTTTTCACTCATATTAAGTGCTGCATCCTCATAGTTTCCCCAGCCATGTGATTTTACAATAGGGAGGTTAAAATTATTACAGGAAGTTAACACTGGCCAAGTGTCTTCAAGTGCATGCAATACAAGCATGATAAAAGAAAAAATAACAGTACCAATAAAATAAATATCAGTACCAACTGGGTTTAGAATCATCAAGAGGACTAGAAATGATTGCTTTGCTTTGAAAGTGTATTAATTCTGAGGTTTTATTGGAGTAAAGCCTGTTTATCACTAACTTACTACATGCATATGAGAGAAAGAATCAAATGATGTACTAGTGCTTGTGATTAAAACATAGCCTGATTTTAGGACAACATTAATGTCACCTATTTAATTAAAGGCCTAGTATTCCTGGAAAGAATGCATATTGTCTGCAGCCTTTCAATCCAGAGTTTTAGACTAAGATTGTCTTATGTTGAGAAATGATGGGGTTGTAACTGTTTTGGTTAAACCTTAAAAATAACATTATGAGCAATATTACGAGATGACACACTCAGAGTATGTGTTGTAAATGACTCTCTGCTTCTACCACATCAAGGTTTAGCTGAACATCTGTTAAATTGACTGAGTTATGGTCATTTTTGTGTTTGCTAATCCTGATTAGCCATGGCAACTATTCTGACTTGGATTGGCCCCAAACGTTGTTGACGCACATCATGAGATTACTTTCTGAAAGTTTCACTAAAACCCATCCAGTGATTAGTGAGATTTTTTGCTAACAGATAAACAAAGTAGATTCCTACAGTTAGTGCTAAAGTTTTAAGCAAAATTCTCATACAATTAGCAGCAGTTGAAATACTAACAAACCAAATTTTAGCACAACATCTGTCAAATCTATTGAATTAATGTTATTTCTGTGTTTTCTAAGGTTAGTGCAGTGGCTATCTTGAATTGGATTAACTCAAAAAGGTAATCAATTGTAAATGTACATCCAGTGATTGTTTTCTGGACGTTCCATTAAAATCTGTCCAGTGGTTCATGTGATGGTTTGCTAACAGACAAGCACAATTGACAACAAAGTTTTAAACTCATATCTTTTATGATCAGTTAGTATTATGCAAGAGTATAAGTTGGAGATCTGTCTTAACTACTACCCCACTGAATTTTACTTCAGTATTTGTGAAATTGACTGAGTTATACATTTTTGTGTGTTTGCTAAAATTGCTTGCTGGGGCAGCTATATTGAATTGAGTTTACTTCAAAAGTTAATCTCTTATAGAAGTCAAACCAATGATTGCTTTCTGAAAGTTTTATTAAAATCCGTTCAGTGATTCATGAGGTATTTTGCTCACCAGTATCAGACAAACGAACACACACAGACATGGGTAAAAACATTATCACTCTGCCTTCGCCTTCGGCGGTGGGGGATAATCAGTGACTGATCGAGGTTGTAGATGTTAGGTTAGAGGAAAAAAAGATGCAGTGTTTCCTTATATTAGCTGAATTGCTTCAGTCTTTTATTTTTATAAGACCGATTTTACCAGGGTGGCCAATTTTGAGTTCAATTTTTGGAGTTCAATTTTCTTGTCAAATTCTGCCTTGCAAAGGTTGGAACATAAGAGGTTTTAGCATTTTGTGGTTGGGACACTGTCTTCATGATCTGTCTTTTTTCAGGTAACTATATTATCATTTACTTTATTCTCTTCAGCTCAATAGGTCATAAAGGTTTCTTCTTCTAATCTTTAAGTACATCCAGATCTTATAGTCATTTTATTTTTTTCAAATAATAGCAAAACGTTTAACTCTATTTTATTTCATTTTTTTTTTAAGTCTTTACATTTAACTTAATCTTGGGAACATATTCGCTATCTTGCTCAGTGTGTCTTTGTGGCATTTAGTGCCATCAGCGTTCATGTATTTGTGTTTATCAGTACATCTGCATCTGTCAGATAAATACCTCAGATGACACATTTGTCATTTTATTTCCTGCTTTTTTTTTTAGCATTTCAGAAACCTAGAAACGCTGGAAAAAAAATAGCTTATCTGTAATGTCATTTGTGGGGGTTTTTTGTGCTTACAAAAAGTCATGCATGTTTTTTGAACCAGAGATTACAGAGCACTCACTGTGACAACTCTGCTTTGAAAAACACATAAGAGCTGATACGTAGCACTAAACTTAGACTTTGCATCACTGCAATCAAATGTGTTGGTCTTTGCTGTCAAAAAAAAAAAGGCGAGCTTTAATTTGTTTTAGTTACATAATGATTTTGTAATTTGAGAGGGACAGAGGTTGATTTTAAGAGGAGCCCATCACATCGCAAGCGTCATTGTCTTTGTAATTGCAGCAGCAGCCCTCTGGCCCCAGTTAAAGCGAATAAACAGAGGAGGAATACTCAAGAGGGAAGAAAGACTGCCTCACGTGGGCCAGAAGGTGTAAAAATGTGCACACATTTTTTTGTCACATTTGTTTGCATTGTTTTGTGCACCCCATCTATCTTCTTTGTCGTTGTTTTAAACAGCTAAAATTTTATTGTCACGTGTTGTTTTTTCTTTACCTCAGCTTGTCTTTATTGATTAGATTGAGTTATTCCTTGTTTCACATCCTGTCAAACTGATTCGGGTTGCAGATCCACACACACAATGAGAAGAAAAAGTAAAGCAGAGGAAAAAATAAGACTAGAATAAGGAGGGTGGGGTAAATAATGAGGCAGAGACACTAAGCACAAAGATGGAGCAATGAAAGCTGTAAGAAACTTGAAATTAAGAGCTGAGCTTTAATAACTGCTTATTTTATTACTATGCTTATGTGAATAAGTACAAGTTGTGACTGCAAAGACTGAGTTAAAATGATATTCTGGTGTTTTTGTTTTTTTCAAAGTCTGCCCAGCCATTTTTTTTATCTTCCTGCTTGCTGTACACGTCCGTCTGAGTCAGAATACACTTTGCAGCATTTTCCCTAGCAGCAAGATGAAATTAGGTTCATAGATTAGTGTAGGAATTTAATTTTTTAGCATATTTTTTTCCAATGAAAGGATGCTGCTGAATCTTCTGTTGCCGACTGAGATTGTTTCTTACAATTCCAGAAGTCAAATTGTTTTTCTCATTGGACTAAGAATTGCACCATATGCCTGAAGGGGTTGATTACAAGAGCACTTAGTCATCAAGTATACAGTACGCACACAGCTCTTCATACTGTTAACCTCTAGAAACACAGCTAATTCATATTCTGCCGGGATTTACAGATGCTGTTTATTACTGTGCCAAGGAAAAAACAAATCTAGTAATTGGATTTTGTTACTGGCTAAAATCAAGTCTGATTATATTGATTTTCAACACACAGTAAGTCATACACGTGTCCTATTTGTCCAATTAAAACTTTTTTTTCTCAAACAAATTTGAGCCCTTCCCACACCTCAAAAACCAAGATACAGAAACTGGAAAATTTACATAGCGGGCCATAAGCTTTGATGAGAGAGGCGGCTATTCAAAGTCTCCAGTGTTTACTCAATTTTCCAATTTTTCACAAAACCTGGTTTATTCCATCTCCCACGTTTTTTACTTGGAGCTGTATGCATTTTGATCACACTGTGTCTCTATCTTTTTTTGTCTTCGAATCACATGAAGAGGCAGTGAACTGCTGCAAAGCTTTAATTTCTATCCTATGATTCTCTCCGGTCTACACTCTTTCAAACACAATCTCAAATCCCAAGGGGATAGAGAAAAAGAGGGAGAGATTTAGGTGTTTCTAGGCAGGACCTCACTCACACACAAAACGCTTACAAACTCTATATAGAGTTAGGGAGCATGAAGAGGAAAGATATGCATATATTTGTATAAATTAGGATCCAATGCAAGAGTAGTAAAGGCTTTGTTGGTATAGGCTGGTACTCACAATAGTTAGGGAAATTACTATAGAATATGTCATTTTTAGATTAGATATTTTATTTGTTAATTTACTTAATTTTGGAACCACATTAAACATTTTTTTGTTTAGATTTTCAAACTTATACAGCAGCTGAAAGCAGGAAAGTAGTGATTCAGATGAAGTAAAAAAAATATTTCCATCCAGTCTAAAACGTGCAGCAACACCAACCTTTTATCATCTGCCATTTTCATCAGTTTAGCCAGGAGCAGATTGTTACTGTCCTCAATAAACCTTTTGTTGGTTCTTTGGCTCAGGGATTTGGATAATGTTCACTGTTTGGTGCAATGCTGTATTTATTTATTTACAAAAGGATTTGAACATGTTTCTGTGTCTGCTCTGTAATGGTACGAATGAACATCCACTTGTGAAAGCCCTGTTGCTTCCACTTGTCTGAATACCCACAAGCCTTCACTCTGCTGAGGGTGAGATCAGCATAAATGTTTACCTCTGTGCAACCAAGTCCCAAGCTTCAGAGTTCAAACAAAGAACGTGTTTTTGTCACACAGTGAGTTCATGTTTTATATTGTGCTTTTAATAAAGTGTTTCAGGGGTGATTTTGGATTTATTAACATCTTTTGTTTGAGGTCTTTCTGTTACCCTGAATCAACAGGTTGCAGTTTCATATTCATTGCCTGTCGCCAAAAGGCGAAAGGCAAGTGAAAATGTTTTTGCCCGTGTCTCTGTGTCTGCCTGTTAGCAAAATGTCTATATCTGTAATATTAACCAGTGGCCAGATTTTAATGAAAAGCTCAGAAAGAAATTATTATAGATGAACTGTTTAGCTTTTGTAGCCAACCCAATTAAAGATGGCCACTACAGCTATTCAAATTTGGCTAAAATTTGATCACTTTTACTGATACTGCGCTAAAAGTTTATGTGGTAAAACCTAAGAGTCATCTCCAACCCATACTGTGACCGCTTTTGGATGTTCAAGATCTTTACTTAAAACGTTGGTATTAACTGCTGGAGTCAACCCTGTTTGACTGCTGGAAAAGTATCTCATGAACCCAATTTCAAATGACCATCACAGATAATCATACTTAGCCTATATAAAAATGGCTATAACTCAGTCAGGTTTACAAACGTTTAGTAAAATTTAGTGTGGTATTAGCTAAGAGTCTTTCACAATGCATACTTTTATGTTATTGTCAAAGTCTGACTAATAATTTTCTAATTTCTCAGCATAAGATGATCTTGATTAAAAACTCTAACATGAAAAGCCGTGGGCAATATGCATTCCTTCAACAAATGATAGGGGTTTAATTAGTACATGTAAACTTCATATCTGGCTGAAATGTTTGTAAATATCCAACATTTTCTTCAAGGCCAAAGAAAGCAAGACTACACCGACCGATTTTTTATAGTGGTCAGTTCACCTGAGATAAATCTGCCAAGTGGTGTTAACATCAGATTGTGTTTGATTTCTGTCAGCATTGTGGCCACAGGTCTGCAGCACTGAGCCCCCACCCCTCAGCAGCAACTCTGTCCCTCACTTGACCTGTAACACTGTTTGGGAATGCGCAGTCATAACACGTTATGTCCTGTTCATAACATCTGCGGACAGAAGCATATGGGAAAGCTCTTATCACGAGCACTAATGACAGCTGAGGCTCTGAACCGGAGAGGACAAGAGCCTCAAAAGGGCAATAAAATGCACATTGTGATTTTTTTATTTCTCTTTGCCGCTCTGGTCAGCTGTTGGCTCTTAAAGGTTTGATTTGGCCCACATAAATCTGTCGCCCCTGTGGACAGCTGTTTGGTGTGGCCACTTTTGTATATTCATAAAGTCATGTGGGAACAAAATGACAGGGGAGTGAGCCCACTTGCAAACTTGGCTCCAAATAGCATGGAGAGACACAAAAAGAGATGGGAGGACTGTTTATCCTCACAGACAATGCTCCATTAAACTGAAAGAAACATGGATTATAAAGCCTAAGTTCACTCAACTTTGTTGTTTAACTGTAAATGAGACACATCAATATAGCAATATTTGTTTTTAACTTTTAAATTAGCCCATACTGATTTTAATTTAACAGTGGTGCTAATGCAGCCAGTGTCTGATTTACTCCTTTGGATAGTTTTCAATGTAATCAACATCTTTTTTTCTGTTGGACAGCCACGGTCCACTGAAAATGGGCTGGGCCTAACTGTCTAGGGATGCTAATGTTACATTTAAATAGAGATTAATCATAAGAGCCTAATTCATCACCATGACAGCTGTGAAAACATCCTGCCAAGCCCCCATCCACTCCTTCCTCCTCTTCGTCCCCTCCGGTCTTTTCAGATTCCTTCTTAAAAAGGGGCACTTTTTGAAATCCCTGTGCATGGCTGTAGAATATGTATGGCTATGAGGATATTCATATGGTAATAGCAGAGAAGCTGAGAGTGCGAAATTAACCAAGCTTGACTGAGGCCCATGTGACCTCCAAAGACGTCGGGAGGCCAGAGAAAACATCGATCATGTGACACAGGCAAAGTTGAGGCTGGCCAGGGCTCAGTCAAGATGGATGCTCTTTCAGGCAGTGTGTATAAATCTCTGCAAAGGTTCGAAAATATTGAAATTAGAGCTGAATTATAACAAATAACACTGTCTGCCTCTCCTCAGGAAATGTGTCATCCATCCTCCTCCCTTTCACTCTCTGCTCGTGGCAGAATTTGTGTGTGTGAGAGAAAACACGGAAAGTGTTTTGTGAGACACAAAGGCAGAGAAAAATAATCCATGTGCATGTGTGAGTTGCTCAGTAATGTGACTCTAAAAGGGGTCGGGGGGTTTTCGGGTTCCCAGTGCAAGATAGGACGAGTGCTGTAATGGTCAAAACACGACAGAGGACCCTGCAATCATGAAGATACAAAGCTGTGAAATGATGGGAGTGAGTGGGTGGGGAAGATAGAGTGCAGAGAGAGCACAAGCCCCTTGGTGTGTGACCTCCCTGAAGCCAGGCAGCATACGACCTCATTTCCCCCTCTCTAAATGCTTTCAGGTAATGGCATGTCTGTGGCATGAGAGCTAAAACCACAGACTCAACTGTGCTTGAGTCAGCCACAGAAAAAAGGGCTGTACCACAGCCCCCAGCCTCACCTTGGAGTAAAACGCTTCATTTCTATAAGCGCTATATTCACACACAGCAAATTGACTCATGAATAATTCAAACCCTGCAAAACCTTCCTAACAGTGAGGTCTGAAAATGTCCTTCTTTGGGCTCAGCAGTGCTGTCATAAAGGTAAAATTCTTGTGAGGAATACGAGACGTTTCATCATCACGCTCAAGCTGAGGCAGAGCAGCATATGATTCAAATTCTCTGTTTTGATACTCTAATTTGACCATTTAAAAAACATCAACATGGTATAAAAGAAGCCAATTGAGTCAGTTTGATATCTTCTAGTCACAGACTATAATGTCAGAACAGGATTTCAGTCTGTTTAGGACAAACATTGTTTAGTATTATAACATTTTTCTTTCAAAGATAAGCCAAGGTATAAACGTCTCCCCTTTTCCTCATTTCTTTCTCTTGGTAGCTCACATGGAAAACCTCCCCAACATTTTACATATGTGTGTGCATGTGTGGGTGGGTGGGTGGATTTTGGTATACTCTGCATCATAAAGCCTGCAGACATAGCAGATATACAGGAGAGAGACAGAGATACTATATGTGGGTCTCTGAGTGTGCACAGCATCAGCAGAATATAGATCCCCTGGTTTCCCCATAAAGGCAGGTTTATCAGTGCCAAAGATTCATAAGCTGCCATCTTCACAAGCTCACCGCGCATGCCGTGTACTATACCATTTGTAGAAGTGTGAAGACAGCTAAAATAAGATGCAAAAAAAGAAGGGGAATAAATGTGTATTAGTAAGTTCACATATAAGCTAAGTATGAAGCTGCATTTGAGCCTAAAGTGCAGTTTTACGTCTCTCAGAATGAGTTTAATGGGAACTGAAAATCAATTCAGAAATGTCTGTTTGAATGTGAACTCTCTTTTTCCTCAGCAAGCAGAGCAGCACCAAAATATTTTTTGAATGTAGAAGTTTACTCTGCTGCCACCTTCGGTCTCATGCTATTTCAACCCTGCAAAGACAATAGAATAAGACAAAACAAAATATGGCGCCATAGCTCAATAAAAACTGTGTTGATAGAGAGAGGCAGCTGATCTGAACACTCCTCCGCTCAACATTTGCAGATTTCTGCAGTAAGCCTCCACCATGTCCCAAGGCTTTAACATCATTTTTTATTTAATTGAATGTCTTTAACCTTCTACTCATATTAATACAATACAACTGAGTATGTAATACAACCTCCAATGAATGGCATATATGCCTGTGTGTGAGAGAGATGTGGCTATAAAAGGGTAGTGTGCTAGTTGTGAGTGTGAGAGATAGGGAGGGGAGGTGTTTCTGCACCTCAGCATGTTTTAAGAAGCCACAAGGTGCAGCCTTTTTAAAAATCAATACCTTCACCTTAGGCAGGTTTTTATGCTTCTCTTTTTTATGAAACCAAAACACTCCCAGTGGCTGAAGTTTAGTCTAAGCTACCTATTTACTTCAAATAAGCCCCCCACACAAAAATCTTTACATCTGTGGTTGGTAAAGTCACATTTACACACAGTTCAATCTTACAAATCTGGCTGAAGATAAAATAAAAAGTGGTTCATTTATCTAACTTTGAGAGAGTTCTTTGAATTGGGAAAAAAAAAAAAAAAAAAGTCAAAGCAAACTAGTTTGCCTCTCAAGCATATTTCTACAGGGATGATTAATGGCATCAGTTTGTATAACAGTAAATATTCTCATGCGTTTTTTATGATGCCTATAAACCCATCAATGGAGTCAAAAAGATTTAAAACTTCAAAACATTTTTCTGTTGATTTGCTTCTGTGTTTGAGCAAACTAAGATTAAAATGAAAAAAAAACATTCACAATGATGTTACAGCAATAATTAAACCTGAAAGTTAGCTCTTTTACATCAAAGTTTTTTTCTTTCTTTGGAATTAAATATGCCTAAAAGAGCACAAGGACAAACGTTTTACTGTTTTGGCATTTTGTACTTTGTTAAAAAGAGCAAAAAACTTTTCTGTGTTTACCAGAGGTTTGCCTATCCTCTGCAGTTTTGTGCTAAGAGCCAGACAAGATTTCCAAAGACCAGTAATGAACAGAGGTCCCTGGGTCTCACCAGCAGCCACCTAGTAATAACTGACGTAAAAATGAGTATTAAGCCCTGCCTTAGTGCAAACCTCCATGCTTTTCTATTGTGCGGTCTACCACGCAGCCCGCTCAGTATTTATTGAGACACCTCCAAAGCAATCTGGGATGGCAGGCGCAGATGGCTTCTCTAATCCAGGTAAATTATCTTTGAACCTTTCAGAGTAAACAGACGTGCCTTTCTCCACAACCCTGGACTCTTGTAGGCATGAACAGAGGTATGAGCGAGGGTTGTACATGTGAAAGTGAGTGTGGCTCTGTCCAAATATGACTGACTTCATTCAAAATCACAATTATTGGTGTTATAATATTGGAGTTGCCAGAGTTGCCACAAGCTGTTAATGCACTGGTTTTAAGCTAAGATGCTGCACAACATGTTGCATTTAGAGTATGTGTATGATGCTCAACTACTACCACACCAAGTCTTTGCTCAATATCTGTAAAATTGAGTAATTAGAGTCATTTTTGTTTCCTAAGGCCAATTGGCTGTGAGGGCCATCACATGTAGATGTACATCCAATAAAAGCTTTTCTTAATAATTTCCTATTTTATTAGTTGAGAGTTAAACACTGCTACAAATGAAATTGAAACAATAAAGAATGTAAAACTTGATCATGTTTAAATAAGTTCACAAGTTTTTCATGTTTCCATTATGATTGGGCTTTAGTTGATACAGATTTACATTCTTTATTTGTTTACAACATGTTGGCATTTGCGTCTTTCAGGGTCCGTGCTGACTTGCTCCAGATCTAATATGCTACTTAAAAACCTCTCAAAAGAAGTGTCTGTTTTACTGAGACAATTGGGCAAGGTCTTTATGATTTTCTAAAAGGCATAATGTGAATAAAAGAAACAGACAGCAACAAGGTTAAGCATCAAAACAAAACACAGACTTAGACAGCCAGTGTCCTGTAACACAGTAAAGAAGAAAATTGCATAAATTCATGTGGTGGGATTTATCGGAGCTATTGCAAACAAGGTCAGTCTAACATCAGCGAAATGTTATTAGCTGTTTGCTTACGTAGTTAAGCCACAGAGTCAAGAGTGTTCAGTAGAGTTGAGCAACAGCATCTGCAGCCAGGCAAGCTTTTACATGTAATATTTATAGATCCATGCTATGAAATGATGCAAACCTGTAACTGAGCTTACTCTACTTAAACCTGTTTTGAAGCAAACAGTAAACAAAAAGAACTTAGGGACTTTTGCCAGAAGAAGTGTCTAAAACATTGCAGGGGTGGTATACTGCTGTTTTAAAAAAATTAACAATAGCTTGTAGAGATTGTTTCAATTCTGTCAATACCTCAAAATGTAAATAATCCTGAGAGACACAGACGCTACATCATCACAGGCGCAGAATTGAGACTTTTCTGTGCATTTTATATGACCTTGCTAAAATAAATGTACGCCTTTAGAGCATGATAAAGAGAATAAGGTCAAATGAGACAGGAGAGCTTGTGGGAAAATGTTCCATGTAATTTTTTTTTTTTTTCTCATGGGATTCCATGAAATATTTATTGAGAAAATATTAGAGCAAATAACTGTTTAAAAAACAAATACAGACAGTGGGACATGAAGGCTTATAAGGACAGAACATTTCAGCGTACTGTCCCTGCTCTGATTCCTTTCCTTATGAAAAAACATCTTTTGACAGAAAAAAAAGCAGCCACAAGAAAAAGCATCTGTGTGAGATGGACCTTAGGTAGAAGAAACTGTATAAGCGTGCATTTGGTCAAAAGGGGCAGAGCAGGAAGAGCTCATTTTAGTATTTTACTCCTGTGCTGAGGCCTCAAGGGTCTTCAGCATGCAAGCCAGCAACAAAGATAGCCTTCATCACCAGATGCTTTGTCCTGTCAGCCTCTTCTGCATTGTTGTTCTCTCTTCAGCTCTCTAGTGTGCACCACAGTGGACTTGCAAAAGACTAGTTTAAAACAATCTTTAAGCTATCCATAAAGCCTCAATGCAGGCACGAGGCAAAATGCCTGCATTTTATCTATCCAGTCAAGTCTTAAGGATTAGCTGCTAAGGTCAAGAGTGATTAGAAGAAAACACCAATCAAGAATAAAAAAAGTATTGCTTCTGAACACATTTTAATGATTGCCCTGCATCTATTCTAACACTTAATATTGAAGGACATGCATCAGGAATTCAGCTGATTATTCTTTAAGGTGTAGCAGGATAATTTTACAGTAGAGTGCCACAACTAATTCTAACAACCCCGCATACACAATACGGTGCAAAGAGACTGGAAGAGCTTAGACAATTTTAGACAATTTGGTATATTTCACAAGGATCTCAAGGTCAAGAGCTCATCTCCATCATTTTGGAATGATTTGAAGTACTTTTAGACAACACACTTTATTCTAAACAATTTGTTTTATGTCAGAATTGACCATTTTTCAATAAACTTGTGTTTCATTGTATTGCGCTGTTAACCTAGGGATGCAGCTAGTCTTGGTATGACCAGGTTATCCTACCAACCAGCCCACTACATAATTAGCTCTGACTTTATTATTCTATTCTATGGAAGTATGTTCTATTCACAGACGTTTAATCCATAAAGTAATTATAAATGTATTTCCCATTTAAAGCTCTCTATTGATGTTATTTCAGAAACTTTTTAAGCCCCATCAAGCCTGGGAATATGTTATCCTTTTCTTGACAAAACTTGCTCTGTTATTTGTGCAGCTTAAATCCTAATTATGAACCATATTTTGGGGAGGAATTTTCTCCTCTTGGACTTCACTTTCATTGCGTTTTTTAAACTTCAAAAGCAGCCAAATAATTCACTGTTGGACCCACTCTGTTTACAGTGTGCAAACGATGAGGGGCAGAGTTCACGGTAAAGGATGTCCGTCCCGGTGTGTGTTGTGTAACTAACGGCTGCAGAGATGAGTGGTCCTGTGATGAATGGTGCCGTCATGCGCAGCTATAATCACGCCTACGCATGGCTTCCTGCATAATTGATTTTTAATCCCCTAATAGAAAGTAAATCACACGAGCAAAGCCTGCTTCATAGCCACCCCGGAAAAATGTGAATAATAACAAAGAGAGAGTGGGAGAGGAGAAAGATTTTGTGGTCGAAGTTAAGATGAATAAATGAATAGTAAATGTACGAGGGTGTGAAATAGTATTAAATTTAAATTTGTTGCATTAAAGGCAAAAAACTGACATGAAATATTTTCTGCTAAACTGTAGTGCAGAGCTGAACTGGTAGGAAAAAAAAAAGAAAGCCAAGAATTATGTCATTGCAGCTACATTTATTTTTATGAATTGCAGCCAAGATTATATTGTTTTCAAAGAGTAATGAGATATGGATTGACCCGTCAGCTGATACAAGAGCAGATTGCATCTGTCATCCAAAATAAACATGGCTGACACACTGTAGCGTGGACGGTGCACTGCCACAAATCTCTCAGAGCAAAAGTGATGATATGAATTTATTCTATTTAAGCAGTAATTTATTTTCAGAGAAGTTAGACTTGGGGAAAAATAGCTGAAACCAGGATAACTATTTTAGTCAACAGAGGGTGGTTCACTGCGTTTTTCGTTGGGTCATTTTGGTCATTGAAGACTTGATGGACAACATATGCAACCAGAGCTTTATGAAGAAATGAGCTGAATGCCAAAACTAATTCACAATCAGATCAATTTATGATCTAAATTGACTGGTTGGGACTTTGAAAGTAGAAGAGAGAAAACACAACAAGCAACCAGTTAAATAAATATAAATTGTGTTTGCTGACTGTAAAGCGAGTGGTAGAATAAAACAGGAGATTTGAGACATGGATCACAAACAGACTGAGTTTGTACAGAAAACTACTCCGCAGTTTGACAGATGAATAATAGTGTACGATTTGAGTTTATGTAATACTTAATATGTAAGATTTTGATATATGTGAGGCTCACGTTTTTGCATGGTTACAGGAAAGTGAATGTTTACAGCACAGATTTAATTAGAGGTTACATCATCTAAACAAAAAGTATATTAATGTTTATAACTGTACATCTATTGACACCAAGCCAGATCCTAAGAACACAAACACTGGTTTTCTGTTTGTTTGTTAAAGGGAGACAAAGAACACATTGATTGTTTTAAATATTTTTTCTAGGTATTTGGCTTTGTTAATCAATCATTGTTTTATTATCTTGATGACATTATGTAAATATATCAGCATCAAAATGCTGAACAACCTTATAATACTTAGAAAACACATTGCAAAATACAACTCAATATTTAAGTCAATTAAAAGTGTGATTAAATCCAGCTGTCAAAAAATAAATAAATATAATGACGTATTTTTTTTAAAAAGTCAGGAGTAACTGAATCTGGATAAACAACAACTTGCCTTGATCGACTGTGGCCAGAGGTTGTTCCAATGATGATCACTAGGTGGCACTTTGGTCCCAAACCAAAATAAATAAATAAATACTGTCTAATTGTTTTGTTGTTTTGTGTTTCAGGTGATAGAATTTAATCAAACTCTTCACAGTCACCTGTTAAATTAGTTTGTGCTGTGATGAAATGAAAGTTTCCTCTTTTCTCCAGACAAAATGTAAAAAAGAATAAAAGAAAAGGAAAAAAAAAGTTGGGCAGAGTTTAGTTTGATGGGAATTTAAGGTGAACCATGGGTTTGAAAAAATCTGGGGATTGCTCAGAGGATTAAGATGTTATAGTCCTAATGTACATTAATGCTGTGGTTAATTCAAGTTGTACTTTGATTGCATTGGTTTGAAAAATTTGTTGTATTTACACAAAATAACTGTAAGCCCCTACATCCGCTGTTTTACTGTTTCTTTATTCATGGTCTTATAAGTGAATATTCAAATTGAACAACCACAACTGTGAGCAAGGAAGGAGTGACAAAATGAAAAAAAGACTATTGTCAAAACAGAAATCAGTGCAGACCCAGCTCAGATAACAGTTGGCATGCACTCTATCTTCTGAAAAGGAGAGCCAACGTGAGATGGAGCCAAGGACTTGCTGTCAGCAGACGTGCCAGCCACACAACCTGAGGATGATGGAGGAGAAGTGAGGAGAGAAAGACGGAAAGGAAACGGCAGCGGGCAGAGGAGATAAGAATGAAACACTTCAACAGCTGTCTCTCTCACTGTCTCTCTGACGGATGAGATTAGAGCAGCCGTGTAATTGCTTCCTAAATGTGAAAATTAAAGAAGTTATTCTAAAGGCAGTGTATGGTTTATTAAAAAAAGAAAAGAAAAACTTCACAAATCTTCCTTAGAAATAGAAATATTATTTTTCAATTTTTTGCTTCTAATGACCCTAAATACAAAACATATAGTTAAAAACTACCATTTAAAATGTGGATATTTATATTGGCTTTAAAATGAGTTTTCGTGTGTAAATAATGTTTTAAATTGTGTACACAACAACCACCCACTCTGAAGGACTTCTATTCACTTATCTTAAATTTCAGCAGTTCTGAGTCACTTCTGCACGCCACTGGTGTTTCACTTTAACATTTTTTGCAGTGCCCGAAAACAATTGTCTTAATTGTTACATGATTAAAAATAGTACTTCACACTTGTACTCCTGCCATTATATATATAGGCTTGCTCAAATAGTAGTATTCCAACAGTGTTGCGTTCTCTGCCCTTGTCCACGAATGTCTTGTTCCAGTAGCCCATTTCTCACCAGAGTGTCCTGGTTCCACAACATCTGACGCAAACCTTGTTAATCCGGGCAATGCTCGAGCCAGTATGGCATCATTTTTATGTCTCTCGCTCATTGTGTAACCGAGGTTGCTCAGAGGTTGGAAGAAAGCTCCCACATCAAAGTCATGTGACTTAATCGCTGTTCCAACTCCCAGCTTTAAGAGGCTAACAGGTAGATCAGATACGGAAGAAAGCAGTGATGATAGCTGCAGCAGTCCCAAGCATCTGTAACATCAGGAAGAAGGAGCATGAAAAAGCTTGAGAAATACCAAGGGCTGAAAGAGGAACTAGAGAAGGTGACCCCCAAACTGAAAGAGTGGCTCCAACAGATCCCAGGAAAAGCCTTAGAGATCTCTGTCCAGAAGAGCACAATCCTAGGAAAAAAAAA
>JAOXNZ010000092.1:13074286-13084831 GCA_028566095.1 Kryptolebias brasiliensis
CTCCCAGCAAGAAGGTTGCAGGATCGCATCCCGGCCTGGGGCCTTTCTGGGTGGAGTTTGCATGTTCTCCCTGTGCAAGTCCCTGCGGGTTTCCTCCCACCGACCAAAAATATGCATGTTAGGTTAATTGGTAACTCTTAAATTGTCCCTGATTGTGAATGGTCGTTTGTCTCTATGTGGTCCTGCGTTGGACTTGCGACCTGTCCAGGGTGTCCCCCGCCTCTTGCACAGTGACTGCGGGAGATAGGCACCGGTTCCACACGACCCGAAATGGAAAAAGCGGGTAAAAGAAAATGGATGGATGGATGTTTTTTCTTAGCTGTGCTGAAACCTCAAGTTTCCCCACAACCTCTTGACAAATCTTCTAGTCCACAAAGCTGCTCTGTTTTTCATTCTTGCATTATTTTTGGTTTGGAGTTGCTAAGATCTCATGGAAGTATTTTCAGTTTGGGGCTGTTGTTGGGTTGTTGGGTTTGTCTGCTGGCTTGTTCAAATTTTTATTGCTTTTTTCATTCATTCTTTTTGCGCTCTGAAAAGTTAAGCTTCTTTTCACCTGTCTGACTGTATATCCTTAGTTTTTCAGTTGTTTCAGCAGCAACGTGACAGTCTTCTCCACCAAGAGTTGTACAGCATGGATGTCTGCTGGTCTGTTTCTCTTCACAAAGGATTTGGTCTTAAGGTCTTTGCAAACTCAGTCCATGTATTTTTGAAACTATCATCCACAAAAAATTTATTGCAGTGAAGGTTTTGTACACTACATTTTTGGTGTTTGTTTGTTTATTCACTTGTTTACTCACTTATGTCATGGAAATAAAAAAAAGTGTATGTGTGTGAGGAGGGGGCACGAAGAGTTTCATCAGCCGATGAAAGAGGCACACACAATTTCTCAAGACATATATTTTATGTCTTCACGAACTGTTTAGTGTTGGGAAAAACTGCGGGAGAGTTTGTCAACAACATTTTGGGAGAAACCATCAGAATGTGCCGTTGCTTTGAGGTGTCACAACTTTTTTGAAAGCATTTGACTGATTGATACAAAAACTAAAATAAATAAATAAACAAAATCAAAAAATTTTGACAGACCAAGTATTTGGAGTCAGTTTGTCCTTATGATTGTCTAATAATGAAATATCTGATCAACATATGATGACATAGGCAGACCTGTTGTATAAAGAGCTTTACTCAGCAAACAATGTTCAATAATCAGTGAAGTGATTGTGTTTCTGCAGTGGAAGATTACTGAAAAACTTCATGGAAAAATGGCACATTTACACCACATCTTTTTAACATATCAACATTTGTGAATTTCTTTTTTATTTTACATTTCTTTTTGAATAAAACCAACTGTTAAGAGGAAAGACGTGTTCTTCATGTATTCTTTTAATAGCCTTGAAGTAAAAGAAAAGAGCTACACATGCTTTCCAAATTTAATGGGTCTTTTATTATTGTTACTATTATTATTATTAGTAGTAGTAGTAGTAGTAGTAGCATTAGTAGTATATACAATGATGATTTAGCAGCTTCTCCCCAGCATCTGCTCCTCAGTGAAAGTGAAAACAGGCAAATGCTTTGACTTTTTCTTTGTTTTCAGTCTGATTAACTCTTGGGGATGCAGCAGATTTCCTTGATTCCAAGTAAAATCCGAGCTGAAACCTTATATTTATCTATTTAAAAACTGTCTCTTTGAGTAGCTTACAATGTAAAACTTTGTAGTCACTTTTTACCCACACAGACAATTACATAAGTAGTAGACAAAGGGTATTTTACAAAAACAAAACAGGTTCATTTCAGTTTGGCGAGTACCATTTTGAAACCTGCTACAATCGCTCTGTATTTACTTGGTGTTTGCTGGACTAAATGCCACTATGAAGTTCAATAGTCCTGCTCATTTGATACAACATCATTCTATGCTGCAACATGCATCTGTAAGCATATGCATTTGTTAGGCGTAATTATTAGCTTGAACAGAGTTGTTTTTTTTAGGATCTCTGTGAGTGACTAAGAACGAAGAACAGATATTTTATTTCTTGATACAATTAATCACTACTTTTACCAATGTTGATATGAATAATAAAAATAATAAAGAATGTTGGCAGTGTATGAGGCAAAAAGAAGGCTTGACATTTCAGTGTTGCCTGGTTTGTGACATTAAATAAAAATAAAATAAAAAACAATTGTCATTAAATGTTTCTTTTATTCTGATCAATCAGTGTTGTGACTGGATAAGTATTTTATAGAGAAATTCTTTTGCCGAAACTAATATAAAACTACTACTCTGTTTCACTTTTTTCCATGTTTTTTTTTGCTGCTGCAAACAATTCTAATATATTTCCAATCCCCTTTCTAGTTTAATTTTGTTAAAACAATCCATCCACCTGTCTCCACTGGAAGCCAAAATTCGCTTCACTGTCCTGACAGCTGTGAGCTTGATTCGTACCGGCAACCGTGTCATTGATTCCTCAGTAGAGGCAGAACTATGCATCAATCAAGACTGCAATATCATCACCATCATCTTTTTACTATCTTTATGTGCATTTTCTCCCAGACAGACTTCTGTTTATTTGTCACTTGTGGATGATGGAACTGGAAGGCTTGTGATAAGAAATGGTGCTTACACCCTGAAATAAATAATTACCAATTCTATTTGACATTTTAGCCACACACTATTGTATGTGGACAGATCTATGTATAAGTTTGAATCTCATTCAGTGAAATTATCTTTTTTTTTACTGGTTAAACCTCTTCTAGTTTATTTTTATGTGTTTTCTTAATCCAGGTGCATATTTTTCCTGCAACCCCCTGCAAGCCTGGGTGTTTGTGTGTCTGAGACAAACAAAGAACTGTATACCTTCATATTTGCTCCTAATGTTACCTGACATAAGAGAACTATTTTGCATCTCAGAGACCTCACTTTAAGGTCAGCAGGTGTAATAAGTGGTGAAAACTGATCCGGCAAGAGTTCCACGTGTGGAATTAAATGTCATCTCTAGAATGAGAAAACTGTGTGGCTTTGTCCAAGTGGCGCTTGTGCCACACAACATGCTAATGTGGGCAGGGAGAGGCGCCTGCGTCCATCGAAATAGGAGTGATCAAGTGTTTTTGGAGTAGATCTGAGAGAGGAGCAGCTAGTGGGAGGAGAGACACAAGATGAAATGGAGGGCCGAATTGTGTGTCCGCACCATATCCCTTTGAAATGATTCATTCATTACAATTCTGTTAATTAGCAGCTACACTTGTAAAATGACCTCTGAATCCTGCCTCTGTCTGTACCTCCCACTGCCTAGTGACAGTAAGCTTTATACAGAGAGGAGCAATAAAGGAAAAAGGTGTGCATTAAAGTGAGGGTTGAGGGCAACAAGAGAGCAATGGATAGACGGGTTTAAAAGCAAATAGGTGAAAAAAAGTGATAACTAAGTTTGAGAGGCAGGGAGCAGGAGAACATAGTGAACCAAAGTATAAAAGCTAAAGCTGTGAGTCTAACAGTCCAATTATGTGTGCTCCTTGGTGACAGGATGTATGAGTGTACAGTTGCTTGTTTAGCAGAGATAAGGTCAAGAGGCAAGTGGATGATGCAGAACACTGAGACTTTTTGAACAAAGACTATAAGAACAGTTAAAAAATCTGCATGGTTTCTCTGACTTTTAGGTGGCAAAAAGTAACAGACCCAGCATTTAAAAAAACACTTAAAAGAAGATTTGTTGAGAGTCTTAGCATATAACTAATCAACAAAATCTTAAGTAAATCACATTTTAAAATCTAATTTGACCACTCCAGTTATTTAGTATCATTGTGTTCTATAAATGAGTAAAAATAATACAAAGTGAGATCAGTAGGTGATAAATGGGCCAGTCAGGCAGCTGACTATTTATTGATTGTTTATTAATTCAGTGTTGTAGGTATGAGGTTGTGGTATTAAAAAAGCTCACTGGATTAACAGCTCAGAAAGCCAGCCAGTCAGGTCTTGAATCCCTCTTTTCTATAGAAAGGGCCAAGAAAAACAGAAAAAAAATCACCAAAATCCTTCCCAGCAAATTAAAGCAAATTAATTTCTGTCAGGGCTGTAATGCTGAGATCTCTTTCAATTTAAGTTTGCATTCAGTTGAGCTCCTCTCAACTGAATGCTGCTGACCAGTTTCAGAAGACCTAAAGTACAGATGTGAGCCTGAAGGAGGTCAGAGACACTGAAAAGCAAAGCCATGAAGTGATAGATGAGAAAGAGAATTCTGTAATTGATCTAAAACCTAATAGGGTTGGAGAGATGTGTTGGAGAGGGGTTGGTGTGAGTAAGAGTTCTGACAGTAGAGGTTTGGATATACTGAAGCTTTTCAAGAGCTTTACTAGGGAAACTAAACAAAACTTTATTGCAATAATACAGACAGGAGGTCACAGAGTCATGTCTTTTAGTTTGCATTTATAGAAGCAATAACTGAAGATGGTTTTAGATGAAAAAGGCAGAAATGGTGATGGACATTTTAAAGCTCCATTAGCCCCATGAAGGTCAGAATTAATTAGTATTTTGAGATTTATACAGTCACTATCAATTGGCACGATTATCAAAGATCATTAACATGAGTGAAATGTGGCTCTTTTGACATTTTTTAAACTATTGGTTTGTTTTTGTCTAAGCCACTGCATGCAAAATGTTCCAGTTCTCAAAATCTGCCACTAGTACTTTTAAAAACAACACTGATGAGAATAAGCTGAAAGAATTCCTGGTGATTTTTTGGAAATGTGTATGATGAAATGTATAAGCAACATACAGTATGTATGTTTGGACTCGAAAGATGCTGGTCAGAAAGTGTAGCCTTGGGGTTTTCCGGTCTATTCACAAGCTTATAACATTTCAGAATGAACTGCAATAGTAAAAAATAAACAAAAGAATGACAAGAAGCATTTTCTGAGATAACATTGTAGTTCCAATGGTGGGCCACTCTGTGGAGGCCCCACATTTAGTCCCCATAACTGTCTTTTAAAAAAGATGACACTGGTCAAATTAAATGACCCTACAAATTATGTCTTGAGATAAACTGATTCCAATGCTTGCAGTTCTTTCTTTTATGTCTTCACTGTAGACAGTAGATGGAAACATTTCTGGTTTGCAGGCCTTCCTTCTCGCTGTACATAAGGACTTGTTTGGATCACATTGTAAATGATTGTCTTTGTTCCGTTTTTATCATGTTTAGCATTTGACAACGTAAGTGTTTGAAGCACACTTCATTATTCACAGAATTAAAGCTAGATGAAGACATGCAATACCCCCCGATGAGAACATGGAGATTCAACACCATCTGCTATTAGTTCTCTTCCCTGTAACCATGTGCACGCTCCTTTGAAGAGGTCTTTTTAAAGGCATTCAAATATAATGCTAAATACCTGTCACAGCCAACTCTAAGATGCAACCAGAATGTAAATGTACGGGGCAAAAGAAGTCAGAAAATCACAAGGTGTGCTGCAGCAGGGTCCTTTCTGTGCCGTTTCCCGAGTTAAGGGACCAACTGGCCGCCAAGCTGTGACTTTACAACTCACAACTTAACACAGACCTGTAACAGCCAAGTCTTTCTATGACACAGCTGTTTGTCCACAGTGAACAAACATAGCTGCATAACAGTTAGGACTCAAGTGTCTTACGATGTAAGTGTGTTGGGATGTTTAGCTTTTTCAGCCTGTGGCTATGTCTTCAAATAAACAAGGTGAGTTGTGTACCATATGGTTTCTAAGCACAATGGAGCACAGTAAAGCACGAGGCCAAGCATGACATCTGTAATTAGAATTAGCTGTCATTGTCATAATGATTTATGATGTAATTAATGAATGATTAGGTGACATATTAAGATGGTCTTCTTTGTTTCTGCTCAAATTTGGTTTGAATGTTTTTCTAGTTGATTAGCCTCTGTTCTGCACAATATTTTGGAGGAGAAGCTAGATAATATTTTACCCTGTTGATATTGGCTCTAGTTTTGTAGATTTTTTTTTTGTTATCTTCTTTTTCACAAATAAATGGAAAGTTTATATATTTTCATCTCTGTGATTCATGCTAAACTTACAAGAAGTCTTTTATCTATCCAGAAATTATTTTTGTCTTTTGACAATGTGTACTTGGGTAAAAGTTAATTAAAATAAAAATGCAACTTCTGCCTGTTGGATATCACCCTATCTGGTTTCTTCAAAGAGACATGAAACTCTTATTTCTTTGAACCTGTTTGGGAAAGAAGGTTGAAGCTGCATACTTTCTTGACAGGGCTTTCTCAGACTTAAGAGAAACAGCACGAGATAATCAATACACTTTCTTTCCAACTCCATAGAGATTGAGTTGGAGTATACCTCACACCCTACAGCCTTAATCTTCTTATAAGGTTCAGCAAAAAGACTCATTATTTTGACATACCTTTGGTAAATCCTAATTCTAATATTGTTGTAAAACACCAGGATTAATGATCAATTGCTGGGCTGTTTGTTTCATAGCAAGTTTGTTAACCAGCGTATGAACATGTTTATGTTTTGTTACATATATGTTATATGTTTTCATGTAAAGTAAGTTTCCATTGAATTGTTTGGTTTATGCTTTTAATCAAGGTCTTTTTGCGTTATTTTAATTAGAAAGAAAACAAACTAGTTCTAATCAGAACACATTACTAAGGAAACATTCTGTTTGTACAAAATATGGCTAAGATAAAATGGATGGTAATCTATATCTCTGTGAAAGAATTATCTTTGTTATCCCCCTTTTGTTTCTGTCAACAATAATATAAATCTCTAGAAAAAGGACAGTTCTGCTGTTGTGTAAACAATTTTGGTAACTATGAACATGGGCAGCATAGTGCTTGGTGAAAAATGCCTTTCTCTAAAATGTAACACAGCAGTTTACCAGTGCTGAGGTGGAAACAGTTTAGTGTTCTGTGCAACTTCTGTGCAACAGCTTTGCAGTATCCATCTTAGTAGTCCCTTTGACACATTGAATGTCAGTGTGGTGGAGAGATTAATCGGTGGTCACCTGCTGTGAGTTGTCAATAGAATGCCTCAGGAAGAGTCATATCAGCATAATGGGAACCCTTTTTCAGAAAATATGTCATGTTCAGTGAACACAACCTCCCCCTGTCTTCTCTTTTGAAAGGGATCACTGCATCTTTCTGTGTCTAAAGATTAGACTTAACATCAGGGCAAACTATGACGAACATTGGCAACCTGACACTGTAAGCCACAGGGGGTTGGATCAGGTGTGTTTAAAAGAAATCTATGAATACAGCAAAAGACACCGCAGGGGACAACGGCTAGCTGCCAGCCATCAGCTTACAACGTGAAAAATAAAAAAGCTCCTCAGAACGCATAGAAATCGCTCTCGTCTTGAAGGGAACAAAAGATAGCAACAAGTCCATATAGACTCATAGGATGTTTATTCATGCACTTTAATAAAAGCACCACATGGTACCTCTGCAAGATAAGGGTGGGGTATTGCACATAAGAGAACATCTAGAATGCAAAAGCAAAATATGACAGGCAACAATAACAGTAATTTGAACATTGGTAATCTAATATTATTTCAAAGAGATTCAAGGTCAGTGTTCATTTCATAAGACAGGCAGTATTTATAGACATCTGTGGAAGACAGAAAATTACAGCATCCTTCAGTCTTGTCTCATTGTTAAGGATTAAAAGTTGTTTTGAGTGTACTTATTATGAATGCAAAAACATCTATAGAATATTCAATAGACACATTTTTTTTCCAACAATATCTTTAAAAAAGTACCATCTGTTTACAAATGGTGTGTTGTCTTACCATTGCATGTTATTTTAGGGCCTTTTAAGAGCTTCTACAATATTTTAACCTGTATTTCTTAGATTAGATAAGCGACACCATTACTGATTGCATCATAGAATAAAACAATTTGTAAATAAATAAATAACAGCTCAAACAAAAAGTTTCATGATTTGTAAGAATCAACATCCATCTAACCATCCATTTTACTCACTTTTACCTTTCCAGGTTGCAGGGGGAGCTGGTGCCTACATCCAGTAGTCATTGTGTGAGAGGTGGGATACACCTGGACAGGTCACAAGTCCATCACAGGGCCACATAGAGACAAACAACCATTCACACTCTCACTCTCACCTAATGACAATTTAGAGTTACCAAATAACCTAACATGCATGTTTTTGTTCTGCAGGAGGAGTGCTCTGAGAAAACCCACAAATGCACAGAGTGAACATGTAAACTCCACACAAAAGGCCTCAGGTCAGAGATGGACCTGAGACCTTCTTGCTGTGAGCACAAAAAGTAAGGAAAAAAGTAAGAAAATTGGTGTTTGGTCTATTATTTCTTTGTTGTTAAACTGTGGAAAACCACATGGAGACTTAGGCCCAGTCACACTAACACTGATATTTTTTCTGTCTGGTTACAAGAAAGGATGCCGATTTGGGGAATCTTCTTAAGAGTTAAAGTTTATTACACGTGTCGACGAGGGAGAGCAAACACATTCTTCAACAGATAATGCTCTCACTAACAGAAGGTGTTTCTGTTTATTTATTACATGCTGGGACTCCCCCTTTGCATCCAAGCAGCTGGATCATTTTAAAGTACATCCCAGATAGCAAAAGATGTTAATTCAATGTTGAATTATGGTGGTCAAAAAGGTTGATTTTTGGTTAAGGATGACGATTGATGGTGGATCAATCATCAAACAATCATCCAATTCTAGCTAATTAACTAAAATTGAAAAGATGTCATTGAATCGATTGAAATGCCAACGTCTAATCAATGTTGAATCAACTTATGCTGTTTGTCGCACACACACCCCTCCTCCCCTCCCCTCCTCCTCTTTGTGCTCTGGGTGAGAAAACCTAACGTTGATTCAACATGTAAGTCACTGACCACTTTTTGTATAATTTAAATGTCAGGCTTCAACATGGATTCAATATTTCAGCCTAACCACATTTCAATGTTGATTCACTCATATTTTGCTATCTGAGATTTCACTAGACTTGACACCTGACACAGGTTCCGGTTTCAACCAGCCTTGTGGTGTCTAAGACCTTGACCAACAGCCATGTCCTGAGAAATACAAACAGCACTTCTCTCTAAGTCAATACAGATTACTTAAAAACAGATAAACACATTCTTAAAGGTTATATGAGTGCATTAAGCATCATTAAATGTTATATTTTACCTTAACAGGGGAAACTATGCAAACTTCAATATCCAACATCCTTATTGATTCTGAAACAACTTAGGACCCAGAGTTCCAACATTCAAGAGTGAATGCAGAAAAATAGGACGAGTTTCCATTTTTACTTCAAGCTCAGGTCCTCTATTAGAGGCCTGGGAGGTTAAGGGTTCTGTACAATATGGGAATATTCTTAGTTGTTCCTAGGACTGCGCTCTTCTGGACAGACATCTCTGAGGTTGTTCCTGGGATCTGTTGGAGCCACTCTTCCAGTTTGAGAGTCACAGTACAGAGTTCTCCAATGACCACTGGTACCACTGAGGCCTTGACTCACAAATTTATTTATTAGTATATTTATCAGTTTTTACTACTTTTTAGCTTTATCCTGATCCCTTCCATTTTCATTCTAAGGATAATTATTGAGAGGAAAAATGCATTTCAGTGTTTCTATTTTTGCTTTTTCATCTGGACGAAGGTTTGTTTTATTTTTACTTTTTTAAACAGAGTGAAAGTTCAGTTCAATTCAATGTTGAAAAGATTAAATAATTAGAGTGGTGTAGTCAAGGCTTTTAGTTCAAAATGCATACATTGTTGACTTCAGGGTTTTTAATGCCATAAAGTAGATATCCTTTATATAACACATTGCTTTTTCATCTGGGCGAAGGTTTGTTTTATTTTTACTTTTTTAAACAGAGTAAAAATTCAGTTCAATTCAATGTCAAAAAGATTAAATATTTAGAGTGGTGCAGTCAGGGCTTTTAGTTCAAAAATACATTTTTGACTTCAGGAATTTTCATACCACAGAAAAATATCTTTGCAATAACACATTTGTTTTTAAAAGACGTTCTTTAGGGCAGGTGAAAGGAAAAGGTATTTAATTAAGATTTTACAAACAATGTGAAGCCAAAAAAAGTAGTGATGGTTTAATATTGTAAAGCTTATCTAAGGCCAGTAAGGAATAAGCTCCCACACAAGTCATTGAAAATGAAATTGTTCATTGTTTGTTTTCAAACACTTTTCAGACCATTATAAAACATATTGATGTTCTTTAAACAAGATTCTACGAACTGAAATAAATACAATAAAAAAAACAGTTATACACTGAAATTAGAAAGATCCAATTGTCACTTTTGAAATGTTTCAAATTGATATAGTAAAGTATATTTGCATAATAAAAGCCTGGTAATATTTTTTTTAATTCACTATTATTATTAGTATTATTGTTGTTGTTGTTATAGACAAAACAAACAAAAAACTGTCATGCACATGGCAAACATGAACGCTTGAATGAGGTGTAAAGATTGCAGACATCAGGTCATTTGATTACGAACAGTTCAGGAGTTTTAAAGTGCACGTGATGGCCAGAGACAACGGTTCTCCTCCGCTC
>JAOXNZ010000092.1:13152446-13164565 GCA_028566095.1 Kryptolebias brasiliensis
CCAACTTTTTTTTTTTTTTATTATTATTATTAATATTTTTTCAGTTAAGATTCAAATAAAAAATGTACACTTGAACATCATACATGAAAGGTTAATATAATCTTATCTGGGCCTTCAGATTTTAGAGATGACAAATGACAAACTCACAATTTAAAATGTATGCTTTTTCAAATTTTTTATTATAAATAGTAATAGTGCTATTTTTTTACACAAACCTCCTTAATAATTTCACACCATTGTAAATAGAAAATAATACAAAAGAAAAGCGGGAATAGTGAACATTGTGTAAGACTTATTTAAGCACAGAGGAGAGCTTATAGAAAAAGTATAGACAATACACTTAACACTAAATAAATAAGAATAGGAACAAAGATTTTTGTGGATGACTAAAACTCAACATGCAAAGCAACAAGAGCAAAAATGAACTGTGAAACTGAAAATTGACTGGCAGAGAATTTTCTTTTATTTTGGCTTAACAACTTTCTGTTCATGATGATTCGCTGCTTAGTAAGTTCCCCTGATTGATCAAACCATACAACCCAAAATTAATAACAAAAACAAGATGGAGCAGGCTTTTGAGGAAATAATGAGAAACATTTGATCCGTGTTCATTTACAGCACATGAGGTATGAATGTATTGCACTTTCTTTGGGTTGCACTGATTCCATTTGACTTCAGTTTATGCTTTCTCGCTGGTTCTCCTGATGCAGCCACAGTTTTATCTCCAACTTACATACATGAGTATGCAGGTTTGCAAGTAATATTCTTCTGCTAAGACATTGTGATGAAGACATTCTCAAAAGAGCGTTGCTGCTGAGTGCACACACCGTTACCATCTGACCATCCACCACAAGAAAATAGCTTTTTCTCATCAAGGCAGGTCCTAGAAGCACCTTGAATTGATAAAGTCCAGTTCAACATACATTTTTTCCACTTATAAAAATCCCATAGAATGCCATGAAAGTGTGTATCCATTTCCCCACCACTTTTTTTTTTTTTCCTAAACCACTGGCAACAAAACAGCACTTGGTCCTTGGAGCATGGTGTGACTCACAAGCAAAGCAAGTGTCAGGTATCAGAGAAGGCTGCGCCTATATGGTCCTTAATTATTTCATTCGGACTTCATCATTGCCATCACTACACCTCCATCCAAACTGGGTCCCCTTCTTGGTGAAATAAAACACGATACCCTTTCACCTCCCCCACTGCCTGCCTGCTGTCCTCAGGGCTGGAGAAGTTGGCGAGGGCAGTGGGTAGTTGTGCTTTCCAGAAATGAAGGACCAAACAAGAGTCCTGTGCGGGCCACGTTTACGACTTCATATAATGAAAGGCACCTGAGGAGGATAGACAGAAGATTGCAGATATTTTTACAGAATTTGTTAATTTCTCATTTGTATATTTTCATGTGACCAAATGGTGTGAAATGAAAAGTTTAATAGAAGGTCCTATGTTTAGAAAAACATCTATCTGGTAACTGAAAAAAAATCTTTCTTAAAATTAATACATGTGTACCACATGTTTCCATTCAGGGCCCAATTCTCCTTAACTTTTTTACCCTATTCGTCCCCCAGTGCAGGTTTTCTGATATATGCTGAACATACACTTATATATGGCACTTATTTTGAGTTTATTGAAGCATGGTCTAAAAGGTCATGTCTTACGTTGAATATTAAAAACAAAATTGTATCAGCTTGCTGGCATGCTTTTTATGTAACTCAAGGCCCATCTGGGGACAGGCATTGTAAATTATCATTGGTTCCAAATGCAATGATGTACAGTATTTGTTAATACAAAAACACTCATTCATGTGCAGATAAAAAATAAACTTAAGAAAGTGAGTTAGAGATGGTAAAAATAAAAATAGCTACTATGGGATCAATAATATATAAGGCAAAAAGCTTTAAACATGCCTCCACAATTTTTGCAAGATGTATTGGGGTTGATAGAACTACCTTAACACTGATCCGTTTTTTACTGATCAATAACAACTCCAAATCTGACCTCCAGTCGGACACATGGTTTTAATCTTGGCCTGCCAAGGGCCATAATTTCCCCCCCTCCTCTGTTAAAAAGCCCGCTTACCATGCTTTTTTACACACATACCTGTGCTCACATAGACACATACACATTTTGCCAAACCCCCAAAAGCTACATGTGGGTCTCTCCCGGGTCTGACTAAATTAATAACATCAAGATGTTGCTGACAAGCTGGTCAACATGTGGCAGTATACCTCAGATCAGCTCTCAACAGCAGACCCCTTCCAAACCCTCACAATCCCCTCCCTCCTGTCAAACACGCTTTAGGAAGTGGCTCCTTTTATTTGGGCAGCTATCCTTGTTACACGGAGGTCATTACATGGCTAGGTGAGCTACACTGTGGATTTGATGGGCAAGCTCATCATATGGGGTCATGAAAGGACAGTTAGTGAAAATGTGTGTGTTGGGATAAGGAGTGGGCCACATGGATGGTCCGATGATGGTAATATAAACTGAGGTAACCTGGCCAACAAGCACACCCTAACACAGATGTAATTTCAGTACAGCACACAGTGATTTGAGAAGTTCGCTCATCAGAGTGGGTCTTTGCAATTAACAGGGGCTGTGGTTTAAAAAAATCTAAACTTAATCAAACAGCTGAACCAGGGGTTAAAAAAATTATATAACCTCTCTTTAAACAATCAGTAGGGTAGTCACAATGAATCTGAGTAAAAGCTCAGTTTAAAACCCTTAAAACAGAGCTACTACCTTGCTCTGACTGTACTGTCCATACTGGTAGGTGGGGTGATGGTCTACAGCATAGGCTGGGGAGGTGTAGGAAGGTGGGCAGTAAGACTGAGTGCTGGGTAGGGCGGGCATGTTGGTCAGACTCGGAAGAGCCTCCAGTCGCTGAGAACCATGACAGCTAGCAGCCATTGCTCCATTAGGCTCAATGCCTCCGGTGAGGGGAGAGAGGGCAAAGTCACTCTGAGACTGATGTGGGACTCCACTTGGGTTCAACAGGCCCATCACCTGAAGGGAGACACAAAAAACTGGTTCATTAGAATAGATTAAACACTATAATATTATATTATATATGTTTAGAAAGATTTTAGATAAAATAATGTTCTTGTGTGCATTTGATTACTCTTCTTTTCCACTGGTGGACTAAAGTGTAATTTTTTTTTTTTTTATGTCACTCTATCGTTCTCCAAAATTACAGTGTTTTCTTAAAGGAAGCCAATGGGTAATGTAAGAATAAGGAGTAATGTGTGTAAGTTGTATTTGAGCTACCTGAGTTGGATTGGTGCCTCTAATAGTAGGTGGATGTATGTGTAGCAAGTGTTTTGTTCTGATGTCTAGGCTGTGGGGGTATCAGTGATACATCATGAACAGCTGCACAAGGGCTTGCGTGACAAGCAAAGTCATGAAAATGTCTTAAAAAGCGCAGTGAAAGAGAGAAGAATTACAGCCTGTGGTGATGAAAACTGAGCTTAAGTCAAGAGCAAAACCAAATAGCCTCGAACTAAAGAGAAAGTGAGGAACAATTAATACTAAATATTATGACACCAAGGGTTTTCCCAGTTGACTGTCAGCTGGCTGGGAGATGTAAACAAACTAAAGCAGGCTCAATTGTCATTAATGTGTGTAATTTAAATTTGTTCTGAGTGATTTGTTTTCCTGTGTCAGAAAAACATTGCAATGTATCAAACCAAAAAAAACCACAGTCTATCTTAATGGTGATATTCAGGTGGTGCAAAAAAAATGCACAGGACTTGTATATAGGCAACATATATTAATATGTAGCCATTTTTACAAAAAATTGTTATCTATAGCTACATTTTTTATCATGCAGGTGCAATAATATGCTCCAAAACAGTAGTTGCCAAACAAGTACTGGAAAAAAAGATTACTTATAAGTAACAATGTTCTGGTAATTACAGTGTATGCAGAAATGCCTTTTGTTTGTTTTCTTATGCAATAAAACACACTGTTCAGTACTTATGTTTGCATGCACATGTGTAGAAAAAGAGTTTGTGTGACATATACATACAAGCTTGCATAAAATGAGTGTCTGATCTATGTGCATGTGAGTCCGCTTTCTCTCAACAACTGAAACAGCAGCAGTTCCTGATAGTGTCTGTTTTGAGGTTGTTCCGGAGATTAGGTCCCAGGGGGGTGCAAATCCTGGCCGCCTGCTTCCTTGGTGAGAAAGGATTGCTTTGGTATGCGCCAGATCAGCGCTGAGACGCCAGAGATGGAGAGAGCCATCAGCCTGGCTGCTGTAGAGCTCACCTCTCCGATGAGAATCTCGCGGATCTAAAGCAAACCTTATCCACAACAAGACTCTGCGTTACTGCAATGTGACCATATCTGGAGTTAGTGAAATCCTCTGATGTATACAGAATCGTAAGTAGAGTAGAGTAGCATTTATAGACAAATTTGGAGTCCAGATAACTCAAGGGGCATCATTCTTGCAAGGATTTTGAAGAAAATTCCCCACAGCAATCTGACAAAACTGAAGCTGTAAACTTTTCCAAGTGCAAAGAAATCCTCAAGTATCAATGTCATAGGATTTAATCACTTCTCATTTCCTCTCCCTTATTAAGTTAAAATTAATTGTATCATCGAACGAAATAGAGAAAACTGCACTGCAATAAACATTCAAACAGCTGCAATGAATACATGAATTAAAACAAATTACCCAACAAAGTGATTCATTTGCATAAATTACACACTTTGTTAGGAAGGGATAGATTACTTCATTTCAATCAATTAAGACACTGGAACACTCAGTGATTGCATTCCCAGACGGAGAGAACCTTCAAGGCAAGCCGTCCGACGTGCGAGATGAGATTTCCATTCTGTACGAGCTGACCACAAAGGTTAATGCTGAAACCATCCAAGAGGCCAGACCACCTCTGGTCTCTTTATAGGAGTTTTAGTTCCGTTGTGACCCTATGGGGTGAGTGAACTCATACCACAACCAGTTACAGGAGGCAGCTTCCAGCTTGCATACCAGTAATGCTTCAACAAAGTAATTATCTAAAGTACAAGTTAGAAATAAGCAGACAGTCGCTTGCAGTCACAGTTTGCCACATGTAATTTTATTTCTCCTCATACAAACTAGCAATGTTTAAACTGCCAAACACTGATGCTTCAGCCCTTAACTTTGGCTAATGCATCAAAGCAGTCAATTATGACTTTACTCTCAATGGTGCCACCAGGAACCTTCCAAATGTGCACTGCGGCAGACAAAGCTCTTCTGTTTGTCTCTCAGTAAATTCATTCTCAGGCATTAAAACGGCATCAAACCTGCTCAACACAGTTTTTTATCTTCGCCTACCAGGAGTCTGAGATTTTCTCTCATGGGAATTAGTTCCCAGCATGCATTGCAAAAAGGCCGGCCACCCTTTGTGGCTGTTAAAAGCTCGTTTTACGCCTGTTAGTCCATCTTCTGGGCCGATAGGGAGCCACCGATGGACACTGATGACTGTGTAATCGACCATAATTGTCTTTTCAGTTTTGATTTGTGTCATCATCTGACATCCATACATCCTTCCTCGTGTCTGGTCCTTTCTGCCAATCTGGTGACTGACATTCGCCACATTTTAAATTTATCAACCTGTCTGTCAGAGTAAACAAAAATGAAAAGCTACCTAGTTCTTTATCCTAACAAGGTTTCATCAATGTCAAGACAATCACACCCTTCTGTAGGTCATACAGAGAAGTGTGTGGGTGTGTGTGTGTGTGTGTGTGTTATTGTTATTATATATCCATATGGTGCATTTCACGAAGAACCTTTTGCCTTCTGTTTCCTAGCAAATCATTGTTATGTACATCGATATGGCTTGCATAGACTGACCTGTGGTGAGAGGCTGTTGCTGATGCTGGGGTTAACAGGGCCAGTGTGTCCTGCTGGAGTCACAAAGCTGTCTGAGTATCCTGAGAAGTTGTGTCGCCCAGAGGAAAGGCAGTATGCCGAGCCTCCGTCCTGGGAAGTTGCGGATGAGCTGATCCCAGTCTGGTGCACGGAGGTTGGCGGCAAAGGCTGCGGTCGATGGACGGTACCAGGCTGCTCAGAGGTGGCTGGGAAGAAGAGTTCTGTATAAATCCCAATGTTGCTTAGAGAAGGATGTGATATAATTTACAACTTTTCAGACATTTTGGTCAATATACATTTATGTTTCAGCTGTGTTTTCACCTTGGGCAATAGAAGATGGAGGATAGGGGCTGTCTGAAAGCTGATAAGGCTGCAGGCCTGGCATAGCTGATGGAGGAAAACCGCCAGGTATGAGGTGGTTGAAGGCCATCAACTGATTGGCTCCTGCCTGCTTTCTCCACCGAGCTCTTCTGTTACTGAACCACACCTGAAAGAAGAGCAGAGTTGAGCACGATGGGAATTTCCTGAATCTAACTTCACTCACACAGTAATTACATGCTTTTTTTCATTTGTGAGTGTGCTTTGTTCCAGGTCAGTGATATTATATGTGTTGGAGGCCTCTCTGTCCCATAATAGGGGAGCTAAACTGATAGAGATCTTAACATCTGCACTGAAACCACATCTTTGTGTGCTACTGCAAGTCACAGGGTTCAGATAACACCGCAGGGCTGTTATGGCTGTTAGGCAGCTATCTAAATTAAGCATCTATTTGCAGATTTTTACATAGCCCCTTCTGGCAAACAAAAAAAATGTTCACAAAACTAGAAAGCTGGTTTCATACATAAAAGCTGCAATATTAGTTTTTTCTGATCGTGCAGCATAGGGGCAGGGACCAGGGTCTGGAGGGGGTTGGAGGGAACACATGTCTAATGGCTGTAAAGAATGCGTGGCAATATCCCAAGATAATTTAACACCCGCATAACACAAATTCATGACAGGCTGACACATTGCTGGGCTGTCAAGTCTCTGGAACTTTATGGATGCAGATGTGTGTCGAACCTGAACTCGAGCCTCGGTCAGTTTGGCCCTCTGAGCCAGCTCCTCTCGTGTATAGATGTCAGGGTAGTGTGTGCGTTCAAAGGCCCTCTCCAGCTCCTCCAGTTGCTCCGCAGTGAAGGTGGTCCGACTGCGGCGCTGCTTCCTTTTTAAAGGCAGGCCTGGCTCAGAGTCCACGTCGGAGCCCTCATCTGAGTGACTGGCTGGAATTGCAAAATAAACACACTCTTACTTGGAATCAAGCTTATAGAGGATGAGACTTTGCAGTGAACTTTTAATACAATAACCAGATTCAAGACAAAAGCTTGTGCAGATGGTGTGGTGCCACTTTAGATTGTGTCTCCCTTAGTGGTTCCTGAAAAGATCAAAAATCAGAAGCTGCTTGAACACAGATTAAAATGGACTATATCCCTCTGGGGGATCTATTGCCTGGAACACTGTGTCTCTCCTGCTCTTACCCATGCTGTGTGCTACACTAATAGTATCCAATGCAAGAAAAGCAGCTCTTTGCAGGTGCTTCTTTATCTACTCGTTCAGTTTAAGGCAGAGCAACGATGACATGGAAAGAATATAGTGATCTAATTCAGCAGAGGAAGTAAACCAAAGATCAACTTTAAACTAAAGAGACAGAACTCTTTATGTATTCTGTTTGCTATCTAATAAAGAATAAATAAGCTCCACAAGCAATACAGTTTTCCATTTTCCACTATCTGCACACTTACAAGCATGCATCTGCCATGTCTGCACTATGAGATTCCACTCAGTGAATATAAATATATATACATAATAAAAACACAGATGGACTCAAAACAGAGAGAGTTGGTCTTCATTCCCAAAGCCACCCCAAAGGGACACCTCGGGAGGAACTTTCATGTTGCCTCTTCGACACTCAAATTATGCAATAAACATGTTTAGAGCAAAGAAGTAGGAGGCAGAGCAGGTGTAAGTGAGAAAAAAGCTTCAATAAGAAGCTTGCCTGTTTGCCCCAGACTGCTCATTCTCTCTCTCTCTCTCGCGCGCGCGCTCTGCCCTCCAGATTTAAAGCTTTAATTAAAAAAGTGCCAAGTCAGAAATTCATGGGTGGGAGGGTTTGGGGATCTCCCCTTGCCTCTGAAGCCTCTGGAAGCAAGCAGGAAATGTTTGTGCCGGTTGCCAGTGTGTGTCTGACCAGGCATTACACACGGATTTGGCCTCTGGGAATGCTGCACCTCAAAGGGCCACTGGCAAACAAGATTCTCATGCTAAGACAAGCTCTTTATTACATTTGAAACAGGGGCGCCAAACTGGCATATAGACTCTCTGGGACAGTCTGTTTAAGCTTCAGATGTGGTTTGTTTATGTAAGCATCTAAGTCCAATTGGAGCAAATTTTATAGTTCAACAGGTGCAAAAGAAAGCTATGCAGACACACAAACACACAGTGAAATTAAAATTTGATCTTTAAATGTAATAATACTGTTTAAATTATTGACATCAACTTTTTTTTTTTTTTTCATTTTTCACTTGAGAACAGAATAAGTAGAATAAAAACAACAAATAAAAGAAAATAAAGGCAAGGCAGCACAGATTTCTGAATGAGGGAAGGAACACCATTAAACGTTTTAAAAATGGACTTCTCTTTTTCCGTCTCTGTTATTTTTGTCATTTGCTTTTATTTCTTTTCTTGTTTTTTTATGATAAGTAACTCTAAAGAAAACTTTCATCACAAACTATCATTTACTGACAAATGACAGTGTTGCTTTTGTCATCCTCTAGCTCTGTCTTTGTCTTTTTCTCTCTTCCTCTCACACTTTTTTTTTGTTTTGTTTTTGGAAGTGATGTGGCCAAGCCTTTGTATCTTTGCAGGGAAAAGCCTGTGGCAGGGCTCTATTGGACCGATTACCACGCTCCATCTGTAGGAGCCATCAGGGACGCCCAGGGTCGCATTCAGGGGCCTGTCACCTGCCCAGCAGGGGAGTTGGGAGAGAAGGGAGGGACTGAAGGGTAGGATGGGGGGCTGTAGAGGCAGGGGGCTGAGTAGGGGAATGAGGAGTGGGAGGGAAAAGGGGCACAAAAGGGTCCAGAGAAGGGCCACTGGAGCTGTGGAGGGACACAGCAGGGGAGCGCCCCTTCATCCCCTCCTTCCATTGCCTGAGGGGCACAAAGCTGGGGGATGGGGAGTCAAAGAGTTGACATGGAGGGGAGATGGGAAGGCACCTGAAGAAGATGCTGGAGAAGGGGGGGATGCTTGAGTATGGCAAAGGGGAGGAGGGAGGGTGTGAGTCATTCTTAAAAAATGGGACCTGTTCTTTCCATCTAATTCACTCACTTCACTTGTGTCTCTCTTTGTACTCACTCATTGCTGCGTGCACATCTTTAACACTTTCAGAATGTTTTCTTACACTGCCCTGGACTGATCTGACGGCACACTGGTGCAGGAGTAGGCTTGTTCCCACACATTCTTCACAACACATGACAGAAGAGGATACTGGGCACACAAAGAGAGGTCTCAACCTTCTTACTTAAACACACAAATCAAATTTTCCACTGCAGATAAAGCAATAGGGAGCTGAAAATGTTGCATTGCTGCTCACAGTTTGGCTGTGGTTCTGACAAAAATATTACCCAAAAGACAGATTATTGTCCTCCAAGAGAAAATTAGGCCTGCTAAAGAATTATTCTGAAAATGCTCATAAAACAAGTTAGTACATAGTGGGTAGAATATTTAGCACAGCTGAGTCGTCACTAAGTATATTCAACAGGTTCTTTAGCAGTAAATAAAATTAAACAAGTTCATTTACCCATAAAGCGTCTACTCTAACATCAGCACGGATGTTCATACAAATCTACTACTCATGTACAAAGTTATTTATTGATCAATTTATTGATTCTTGCTGACAGGCAAGGAAGAAAAACTCCAGGGGGGTCACAGATGTGAACCTAGCAGACATCCACTTTGATTAGCTTCACCTGTAGCAAGAGTGCCTCTAACAGGCCAAAAGCAGAGGATAAAGATTGCTCTAGTTTATTGTGTTTAGACTTCTGTAACCTGGATTCACTCTAGCTCGTATCTACCCAACTTACTCCTCCAAAAAATGCTAACACGAAGAGTCATGTACAGCATAAAAACAAAAAACCTTGCTCATGAATACATAGAAATTCACACACATAGTTTAAAACAGTGAGGAAAGAAAGAAAAGAAAATTGTGGCTAAGTGTGCAAGAAAATAAAAACAACAGAGACACATTAAAATGAAGTGGAATTAATGAAAAACTGCAAAGAGACAGAAATCAAAGCATATGGGTCAGTTTATGGCCTTGTCTTGGTGGGGGTGGCTAGCCCGTCCTCCAAGCACTGTTAATAGGGAAGGTAATTGAGCTGGTGACATGTGTTCGCAACACGAAACAAAGGCCATAAGAGACAAATGAACTAGCTATTTGCCCAGGGAAGTAGATCTAGTCCTTTCAGGCCACAGAGCACAGCGCAAGCGAGCCTCTGAATAAAATAGCTGCGTGCCATATATAGGGCCAGCGTGAGCAGATGCTTTGGGGGAAAAGAATGGTTAACTGACAGCTTATGGACTCAGCTGGGGTTAACAGTTTCGGGGTGTGAGTGGGCTGCTCACTTGACTTGCTAAAGAGCCCCAAGGAACCTGCAGCTGCCTGGGAAAAGGCGGAGGAAGAGGAGGAGGGGGAGATAGAAATAAAAAAGAGTCTAAGATGATGATGTGAAAGACAGAAAAAAAATTGAGTACGAGAGCGCAGGAGGTTGGCACTTAACGGACAAAGGAATAGCCGGCGATACGAAGTTGAAAGATGTATCTGTGTCTAACGCCGGTGCAGTGACAAGAAGCCACAAATGGCCCTGCATGGCTATTATCTGGGCCCAGTGTGTGATGGTTATTATTTCGTTCCACCGTGGTGCAGTTAGGTGACAGTTTCACGGTGGCATTTCCACCCTCCGTGTTTAGACAAAGCAGCTCCACAGAACCCACACAGGGCAGCAGCAAAAGGCCAGGCTGCTGCACGTTCCAGTCAAACAGAGACTAACTAGCAGAGATCCGCATTAGCCCTGGCTTATTTAGGCGAGACAGACAAACAAACATTTCATTTTAAAAAACACACAATGGGCAAAATAATAGCACAATAGGGATGGTTTGCAATAAGAAATTTAAATTCTCTGAGCAACTCTGACTCCTCTGTGTGATATCCTTTTATTAGCTGACACATTTTCCCAAACATTATCGTAACCTCCCTTTCCTAAGGCCTAATAGTTGTAACAGTCAAGTGACCCTAAGTTGGCCCCTGACCTTTTCACTGTGACTGCACAGCACTGCAGTGAAAACAGCCCCACAACTGATCCTGCAACTAAACTTCACAGATGTTCAACAGAGAAAAACTCTCATCGCATTGGTTTCTGTTTTGATCCTGCTAACACTTAGGAATGACATGTTTTGCTGTCTTTATTAACATTTTTGAACTTCTATGAAAACACAGGTAAAAAACAGCAAACTAGGGCACAAGTGATTTTCTTTTTCAGGGAGGAAAGAAGTAATTAATCAAACAGGAGCAGAGTTGTGCTGGCATGTCCATAATGTGCAATGTGCTGGATGAAACAGCTCCACAAAAACTAAAGCTAAACAAAGTTAAGTGATTGACAACGCTGTCTGCCTTTACTCAATTAACCATCCCATTGTGCTCCTCTTTGCAAAGTACCCTAGCCCCCGACCCTTTTCTCCTCACGCCTCTTTATCCTCCCCATCACAGAGTTTTGCTTGGCTAATACTTCCAAGGAAATAGAGAGCTCCTTTTTCTTCTGCTGGGGCTCCTCTTCTTGACCTTCTATTGCTCATTGCCTCTCTTTCAGCCACTTCACAGTGTCTGGGGTTAGTGGGGAGAATGTGGAGAGTACATCAGCGCTGAGGGGCCGGGCTCAGGGCAGGACCCCGGCCCGTTACTTCAAAGTTGGCCTGCATTCATTAATTGTCCTTTGAATTAATATTGGAGGGATCACAATGCTGGTGCCAACAGAGAAAGAGGCTTTAATGAAGCATAGAGTCTGCATTCAGTTGCAGATCAGCCAGTGTGGATTTTTTCCTTTCTTTCTGAAGAAAGAAAGTCTTGAGAAACATAGAAAAAGAAAAGAGTTGAGTATCTATCTATCTATCTATCTATCTATCTATCTATCTATCTATCTATCTATCTATCTATCTATCTATCTATCTA
>JAOXNZ010000092.1:13181436-13197573 GCA_028566095.1 Kryptolebias brasiliensis
TATATATATATATATTTTTTTTTTTTTTTTTACGTTTAGGTCAGTTTATAGTGATTACAGTGTCTGTACTTTTACTTGTTTTTTTTAATGCGACCTTTTCTTGTCTGCTGCTCATCGACACGTCGCTGTACGACTTTCTAGTAGTGACCGATAGTAACCCCGCTGACGTTCCCGCTGCCCACAGCACGCGCCACCTCCGAAGCTCCAATCACTGACGGAGAAACGCCGTGACGTCAGTCGACAGCTTCCGGGCTGGCAGCAGTGGCCCGGTGTTTCACAGATTTACGTATTTTTTTATAGTCGTTTTATCACATGCTTACAGTTGTGATTTATTGGTGAAATTCCAGTCTTAATAGTTTATGTGAACGTGGTTTGTGGGAGCAGTGAATACAGGGAGAAAAACACCGGAGTTCCTCCCGCAGCGGCTCGGGAATAGCGAGAAAAAAAGAGGTAAGAGGATGTGTTGCGGTATTAGCGCTTTGCAGATGTGCGCGTGAGAAGATGCTTGTGTTAGCCACCGGTTTGCTAAATGGCGCGGCACGTCGACTTTATTAAGGCACACGTTTGCGTAAAGCATCACTTTTAAACTCTTGAGTAATACGTGTGTTTGAGTAAATGTTTTCAGTGCACAACAGCCACCGCGACGGCTATCTGGGACTAAATGGTGGCTTCGCCGCTTCGCTAAGCTGCTGGTCTTTGAGAGCTTCTCCGCTAACGGCTAATCTCGCTAACGTGAACACTAAAAGAAATGTGTCCCGATATGTACAGCGGGATTAAAACTCATCTTAAATCTGATCTTAAATCTCGCTTCGGCAGTTAAACATAAGTGATGTAATGTTATCTACAGACACAACTATTTTAAGATAACACAGATACTGTGCCATCAGTGCATACCACACACAAGTACAGCACATTAAATAAATTAAATACTAACTAGGAGAATAAAACCATAAAAGAATGGACAAGATGCGAAAAATGTTACCCGGTTTAAATATTAATCATCATCCTCTAGTCCTGGTACTGTTTCTTGAAATAAAATACATAACCTCTAGTAAAAATAGCCCAACCTCATTATAGGCATATTCTGCTTTACTGAATAAATTAGTTGAACATATTTAACTATATTGAGAAATGGACTGCAACTGTGTTAAAGCAACAATGGTCAATGCACACCAAAAAGATCCTTGTAAATGTTGTTGAGTTTTACAAACCCGTAGCTGGTTACTACTGACGCGTGTGTTCAAATGTTTTACTTTCACGAGTAAAACTATTTCCGTATTACTCAGCCGGTTGAGAACATGGAGTATTTTTCATTCATTAAATTGTGTGTGTGGAGCCATTACCATAATAATCATGTGGATGTACTCTGAGCTTTGTGTCAGGACTAACCGGCCTCATAGGGGATTGGCATCACACATAAATTGAATCATAAAGTGCTGTCTCTGAACCGTCACTGTAACCGTCTGTTTACTGCTCCGTGGGAAAAAGATGTTATTGTTTGCATCGTTGCTAAAACCGCAACTACGAAAAGGCATGCCTTCCTTTTTCCTAAGTAAATCTACAACAACTTAAACCTGTAATGCCAGTGTTAAACCAAGCTGGTGTGAGATTTCAAGGCCTTGGCTCTGAACTGAACTGTATTTGATCTTCTCATGTACAGACAATTTGTGTCAGTTAGTTGTGGTATGTAAGCTGCAGCCGAACAAGTGAGACACGTTCATCCTGTACGTCCTTTTGTTCTTAAATGGGGAAAGAGTGCAAATTGTCGTTTTGGGTTGGACCTTTTTCCCATCCTATAATGATAATTTACTCACAAGAATGAACACATTTCCCCACTTTACGTGCAGAATTGTGCAAAGGTCTTAAGCCACAACTATTTTTTTTTTCTGATCCGCTTCCAAGGAGCCAGACTTTCTTGTGGTCTTTTAAAGTCTTTGAACTTAGGCAGAATGTGTTTAAAACACCTAATAGAGATGTCAATAGGAGGACAAACAAACAAACAAAAAATCAGCTACCTTCAGCAGACTTAAAGTATCTGAAAATCATGAGGAAAAGATCCAACAAAGACCTGAACGGGACCTGAAAGGTGCATCATCCTTCACTCGATCACCCACCTTATGTCAGGTTTTTCACCAGCAGCTCGGTGGAAGTCACCTTGTTGGTGCTAAAGTACTTTTTATATGTCTAACTGGATTGTATTTGATATTTTTCAGAGATTCAACTAAAGAATGTAAAAACAAATTGTCATTGTGACAAGCTGCTAACAAAGTGCCTGTTTAAAATGGTCTCTCGGCTTAGTTGTCTGTTATGTGCAGATAGAAACACTGATTGTTTAGGTGTCTCTATGTGTGCCTGAATGAACTCAAATTCAAAGAAATTTTTTAGGACCTTCAGAAAGTCTGAAAAAATAATAATCAAGACCACTTAAAAGTTTACAAAAAAGCCTGGCTTCTTGGAAGTAAAATATGGAGAAATGGCAGATTACTCAAGACATTTGCACAGATGTGTTTATATGTAGTTTAATAATAGATATAGCTTTTAGCATCAGTTTATGCACTCTTAAATTAATTGTTCCTTGGTTGTACATTAAAACAGACACATTCTGACAACATTAAACCCCCTTTAGTGAGCGGTAATGATCTCTTTTTGTGCTGAAACTACAACTTTTGCTTCTGTGGTGTGGTGTAGTGTTGCGCTGCCTGTCCTGTCTTGGAACAGAGTTTAGTGCAGTGCAAGTCACCCATTTGTCTCTGGCAATCCAACTTGAGTTCTTTTCTTGCATTCAGTTTCTTGTAGCCTGAGTTTTGTGCGTATGAGCGGCTTACCTCATCCGCCTGTGCTGTTTCCTCACTGCATTGTCACATTAGCCGGCCAGGGTTTGCTAACCTCAGTCTTGACCTCCGGGCCTCTCTCAGTAAGCTGCAGTCAGGCTGAGAGGTTACAGGGCCACATTGCTGGTTCTGCCCTCCTTAAGCACACGCTACAAATAGCCAAGCTCTCAGGGAGAAAATCACAATCCAAACAGTTTTATAGTCTAGCCAAACATCTTAAAGCATGATAGCCCAAAACCACTTAGAGCAAAAACATGTTGCTGCAAAAATTACACAATGAATTATTCCAGAAATTCAGAGAGGCAGTATTAAAGGGAACTTCTGCTTCTTTCAGCAGTTGAACAATTGTCTTCTCCTGTCATACTTTGTTTGGCTTTTTTGTCAGTTTATTTGACAAATCTATTTCTACAAAAAATAGAGAAACAAATGGTGCAAAGATCTGCTTTGGCTCTACAGCACAAAAATGATTTAACAATGCGTCTCATAAACAGAGTCAGAATCTATAATCGGTTCACATAAAATGCTTTTTTAACTAATTAAAAAAAAAAAAGAATCTCTTAGCTCTGATGCTAAATCTTCATTATGCTGATTGATCCAGCGTCATATTTCCTCTGTAAGGTTGTTCTTTGTAAAGCAGTGGAAGAAAGTCTGGTGGAGGAAAAACCTGCTGACTGAGAATTGGTCTAAAAATAGACAGCGCTGGTCTTCATTCAAGCAGGGATTTACTTACCAGAATGTTGTTACTCATATTTACTGAAACTCGTGTTTTAAAAGAAGATGATTCATTTTCAGTGCAGACCAAAACCTCTAAAATTTTGTGTTGATTCTTTGTTTTGCAGATTGCTTTGGCTCACAAAAATATCTACCACCTCCTCCTAAATCGACTGTAGGCAGCAGATCAGAAGACTGAGCAGAGCAGAGACTAGTTCGGTCCATTGTTGCTCTTAAAAGTTTGAGTGCTCTCCAGCTTTGACTTCATCCCCAAAGATGAAGTTGAAGGAGGAAATAAACCCACTGCTCCTGCAGGTTTTCCGCTCTGTCGTCTGGGTCTACTCTGTCATCACCTTTATACCGTGGTACTTCTTTTCCGGGGCTGGCACCAATTTGGAACGAGCCCGCCGGATAAAGGCAAAGTCAGTCAGCGGATACCCCGCAGGACCGTACAGGGCCACCAACAGCCAGGGGAAGTTAGTAGCATGGTTGAACCCTGGAGTGGACACACTGGACAAAATGTTTGAATATGCTGCAAAGAGGTTTCCAGAGAGAGACTGTCTGGGCAGCAGGGAGGTGCTGAGTGAGGAGGATGAACTCCAGCCAAATGGCAAAGTGTTTAAAAAGGTGAGAATCTTCAGTCTGTTTTCTTATAATCTTGTTTGATTCATTTATTATACGTTAGAGATGTTACAGGAGGGTAGTCAAGCCAAAGAGATGCTCCCGTGGGGACATTTATGTTTAGAACTGATATATAAATTGAATCTGAGTTCTGTTTCTGACACTGTACTCAGTGTGAGGAACATGGGAAAAGGCAGCAGTGTGACTCACTTTTGTTTTACAGTTGAATGAACGGCTGAATGACAACAAAAGCCCTGTAGATGGCAGTAACTGACTGCATATGAGTGATGACGTATAACTGGTACCAGCATGAGTCATTTGCAGATTTTCCTGTTTCAGTGTTGCCACAACCATTTTCTCGAGTTTTATGCCTCCTTTCTTAAAGTTTATTATAAAAGTAAAAAAAAAAAAAAAAAGTGAACATATTCTGACCATCAGTGCTCCCATGTTAAAAACCTGAAAGGATGCTACATGAGCCATGTTCCACTGCCACTTGGTAGTACATGTACGTAATACTGATTACTGTGTGTACCTGTGCATGTTTTGTCTAGGTAATTCTTGGGAACTATAACTGGCTCTCATATGAGGAAGCCTACAATGTGGCAATGTGTTTTGGTAGTGGTCTGGCAGCTCTTAATCAGAAGCCCTTCTATAACATCGCCATCATTTGTGAGACCAGAGCTGAGTGGGTTGTGGCAGCGCAAGCCTGCTTCATGTACAATTTCCCACGTAAGTGTTCAGAGACAGATGTGGATGTTTATACATTCACTAGTGTACATTTAAACTAACCAGCTGAACCGTAACTGAACTTCACAGTTGTGACATTGTACGCCACTCTTGGGCCCAAGGCCATCGCTCATGGCCTGAATGAGACTGAAGTCACACACATCATCACGAGCAAAGACCTGCTGCAGAGCCGTCTTAAGGTACCAGATTACTGTTTTTGTCTGTCATGTAAATGTTGTTGAACCGTGTTGCTGAATGACTGGTTGTTCATTGTGTGTACCACTAGAGCTTAATAAGAAGCTCAACTCAATTTGCTTAATTGCTTTTTCCCACTGCTCTCTTGCCTTTTTTTTTCTCTCCCTTGCTTACATTTAATTTTCTGTCGCAGGCCATTCTGTGTGACGTCCCGAGGCTGCAGTATATCATTGTTGTGGACAGTAAACCCACAAGCTGGTCAGACATGCCCAGAGGCATCACGATATATAACATGGACACTGTAAAGGACTTGGGATCCAAGCCAGAAAACAGTGAGCATTTGTGCATTTTGATTAAAACAGTTTCTAATTTTATCAGGAACATTGAAGTACACCAAAGCAGGCTTAACACAAATTCAACATCCTGATATGTAATTAGAGTGATGCACTTTGTATCACATAGTCAGTAAATCACCACGTACCAAACGCACAGTGGCCTGATGACAGTGTCCAACTTTTAAGGAAAATAAAGGGGAAAAGAAATGATGATGGTGCTTAAGAATCAATTCAGCTAAAAGAATAGAAGATGAGAATAATTATGTAAATGGTTGCAGTGATTTAAAATATTGAGAGTGATTGGAAAAGACCTAATCAAAGCAATTTGAAAGGAAAGCTCAGTATGTTGAAGTGGGGCTCTGAAGTACTTCTAAGTAGTTTGTGTCTTATTTACTGTGGACAGTTGGCAGTAAACTTTGAGTTTATATTTCATTTTATTAAAAAGAAAAAAAGGCTAAATTGATTATTACCAATATAACTGGCTGAATTTTAGCTGCTACTTCTATTTATTTTACAAATAATAACGATCAAGTTGTTGTGCCTCTAACCATCACCTCTTTGCTCTGCAGTTGCAGTAGAGCGCAGACAGCCGAAGCCCTCGGACATCGCCGTCATCATGTACACCAGCGGCTCCACGGGCATTCCTAAGGGTGTCATGATCTCCCATGGCAACATCATCGCCGGCATTGCAGGCATGGCTGAGCGAATCCCTAACCTCAAGTACGCAGATATCCGTTTCACTCTCTGACACTTCCTCTCTGGTTTTTGTTCTCTTCTGATACTTAAAATCTGCAGTGTTTTTTGTTCTGTTTGGAGCGATTTTTCAGCCATTTTTTTACACCTATGTTTGTTTTTTAGTTGTCTTTTTTTTCTCTGATTATGTAGATAGTTAATTTGCAAATTCTTTCAGTGAGACAGACACCTACATTGGCTACCTGCCGCTGGCGCACGTTTTAGAGCTCAGCGCAGAACTGGTTTGCATCTCTCATGGATGTCGCATCGGGTATTCATCTCCTCAGACTCTTGCGGACCAGGTCAGTGTGTGGATAAAAATGGAGATGATTTTCATAATGTCCTCAAATTTTTTTATGTAGCACTTTTCAGCAACAAGGCGGTTCAAAGTGCAATGTCCTTATAAACACTATCCCTACTTTAAATCCACAATTCTTACATGATACTTATGACTATTTTTTAAGTTTTTCATGGGCAGGCACCCATCTAGATTTGTTACTACAAACTGAAGTCAGTTCAGCACTGAGAGTTGTTTAATTTTCACAGTCCTCGAAGATCAAGAAGGGTAGTAAAGGGGATACCAGTGTGCTGAAACCTACCCTCATGGCTGCTGTACCAGTAAGTCCTTATAATGTTTAATGTTAAAGCTGTTCTCTGAATTTATTACTAATACTGCCTTTTTTATTTATCATAAAACACTCTAAACTTAAACAGTGTTGACTGTTTCTCTGTTTGTAGGAGATCATGGACCGAATCTACAAAAATGTGATGACCAAAGTGGAGGAGATGAGCAAATTCCAGAAAACGCTCTTTGTACTTGCTTACAACTACAAGATGGAGCAGATCTCTAAGGGGTACCGAACTCCTCTCTGTGACAGGTAAAACACATCAGCACATACATGAGCTGCTCCAGCTGCCATTAACTTCTGTCAGCTCATCATAACCTAGTAAAAAACCTTTTCTTTTAATTTTAACACCAAGCTACAACAAAAGATGCTGACAATTATTCTCTAGTATGTTTAAACTATTTTGTTTTGAATAAGGGAAAACTGGTCATTTTAGATACTTTTTTATGTTAATTTTAGTTGGTAATAAAAAGAGGCAGAAATCTGTGTTGAAGATCAGTTTTAACTCTTTCGATTCCCCTCCAGTCTGGTGTTCAAACGAGTACGGTCGCTCTTGGGAGGTAACACACGGGTTCTGCTCTCTGGCGGAGCTCCACTATCGGCTGCAACACAGCGTTTCATGAACGTCTGCCTGTGCTGTCCCGTGGGGCAGGGCTACGGCTTGACGGAGACCTGTGGAGCTGGCACCATCACTGAGGGTAAGCAGGGTGGGGGAAAAAAGGCAACAAATGTGACAAACTGTGTTGTTTTTTCTCTGCAATGATTGTAAAACACAGCTTAGGGTGTCCACATTTATCGAGTCTTTGGTGGAATTTTCAGTTTGGGACTACAGCACAGGACGGGTCGGTGCTCCTTTGGTTTGCTCTGAGATCACTCTGAAGGACTGGGAGGAGGGTAAGTAAAGTGTTTAGCAAATTATTCTTTACAGAAATCAGACAGGAGAAGAAAAGAAACTGTTAATCATACATTCTTTGTTCCTTCAGGTGGTTACTACAGCACAGATAAGCCTAACCCACGAGGAGAAATTTTGATCGGCGGGCCCAATGTAACAATGGGTTACTACAAAAGTAATGGCAAGAATCACGAGGACTTCTTCGTGGATGGGAATGGCCAGAGGTGGTTCTGCACAGGAGACATTGGAGAATTCCATCCAGATGGATGCCTCAAGATCATCGGTAGGAAACGCACCAACTGATGCGTTTGTGTGCTGGTGATAAAATAATCCAGTTAAATTAAACTACAACGATTGTGTTTTCCAGACCGTAAGAAAGACCTGGTCAAACTGCAGGCGGGTGAATACGTCTCTCTTGGAAAAGTAGAAGCTATTCTGAAGAACTGCCCTTATGTAGACAATATCTGTGCATATGCCAACAGGTATTTTCCTTTTTATGGTCCTTTTTATTCTTTTCTCTTTTTTGTGCCTAAAGGGAGGAAGTGTTGATTATAAAAAATAATGCCCCATCTTTTATTTTTGTTTGTTTGTTTGTTTGTTTTAGTGATCAGTCGTATGTGATCAGCTTTGTGGTGCCTAATCACAAACAGCTAATGGCACTGGCAGAGCAGTTGCAAATTACAGGCGCATGGGAAGAAATCTGTAACAACCCCCAGATAGAGAAGGAGGTCCTCCACATCATTACTGAGGCTGCTGTTTCAGGTAGAAATGAAACGTCTTAACAAAATTATTGTAAGACAGCTAAGGATACTCTTTGGTGTAGTAGCATCACACGTTTTGCGTTAACTGTATCTGTGAGGCTGAGTCTTGGTTCTGCTCTCCTCCAACCAGGCAAACTGGAGCGATTTGAGATTCCCAAAAAGATCCGTCTGAGCGCTGAACCCTGGACACCAGAGACTGGCCTGGTCACTGATGCATTCAAGCTGAAGCGCAAGGAGCTCAAAACACACTACCAAGAAGACATTGAGAGGATGTATGGTGGAAAATAGTACCAAGATACACTCCAAGCAACACACACCCTTAACTTGAACACATACGAGGAGCTAACCTGAACTACTTCATGAGGACTCAAACTTGTAACGTAGGTAATACATATAATATTTCAGATACATAAGAGACTTCACCTTCTCGTCAGCTTCTCTGTACCAGCTTAGATCAAAAGAAGGAGAAAAGTCTGGAGTCAAGTTTTAACACTTCCTGTTAAAACAAAGAGGCAGGATAAACCCTGACAGCAGACGACTGAGCCATCCAGACGATGCACTAACAACTCGACCGTTTGAGTTGCTATAACGACCAACGCGGCACATGAACTTGGACCTTTGCATGACTCGAAGTGAACAGAATGTCAGGATAGACAGATATGAATCCATCTCATCACACCATCTCCGTTTCGCTCCCTTCTCCCTGGAACATTCCACCTTTACAGCTCGGTTGTTGTCGTGCGGTGCAGATACTTGACAGGGACGGTGCGTAGCCTGCGCCAGACAGAGGGAACTAAATAACTTTCAGGTTGGAATCTTTGCAGGGATCTCTATTATCTTTATTTTGTTTTCTTATGTGCATTGTTTCGTTTATGTTTGGTTTGTCAGCTTTGGAACCCATTTCTTTGTGATGAATCAGTGTTGCAAAGCCATGAGAGATTTAGCATTAAGCATTTATTACTGTCATTATTATTCAGAGAGATTCCATCTCTTGTATGCGCTTATTTTGTATTTCCTTTTTTTTGTTTGTTTTATGCAATTTGTAATGAGCTGTGTTTACATTTCTTTAGGTAATTCTCTTCTTTTACTCTCTGGTGAGCCAAAGTCTGCTCATTTGAGTGATGTTTACTTACTTGAGTCTTCATTCCCTGCTCATTGGACTGGGGTCAGAGTTCAGTGGCAACAAGGTATCCGTCAAGGCACTGCATCGTGTAGCACTTGCTGTTTATTGACGCACATATATGTCCTGTATTCTTGCTGTCATGACCAATGCACCACATGGATGTCTCCAAGGGAACTTAGCTCGGCGTAGGACAAAAAGTTACATTAGTTAGCCCTTTCACTGTTTGCTGTCCCAGTATGTTTTTGGCGCAGCGATACATGTCATTCAATTGAAAATACGTCTTGATACTGTTACTTTGCTCTCTTTTTTTACTTATGAATATTAAATCTAAAATGAATGTGCAATATTTATACTCCAATTTTAGGTATGTAATAAGGAAAAAAGCCCTCTCTGAGGTGTATTTATCAGCCTTCGGTCTTAGTTAAACAATCCTATATAAAGATAGAAACCAGAAGAACGGTAGAGAGACACTGACCGCAGCATTTAGAAGTAGCCTGTTAATGTGCTGTGCTAAAGATGTAAATTAAAAATGAAATACTTGTTAAAAAATTGCATGGTGGAAAGTGTGCAACTGTACTAAAACACATAAATAAGAGAGAAACATTACACTCCATTTGAACAACTGAAAAAGTTCTGTATGAACACACTCCAGGGTTGAGTATAGGATAAACATGCAGAGAGCAAATAGGATTTCTGTAAATGTAAACCTGGTTATGTGTAAGATAACTGTATGTTAAATGTACATAAGAGTCTGTACTATAGGACCACCAGGTATTTGAACTCATGTAAATCATATATTGATTACAGTAGGTTTTTAGATTTGTGGTGATACATAATTAATTGCAACAGTGGAAGTGAGCTTCTTCCTTCAGTATTTATTAAATTGTAGACTGAAGTTAAGAATGCTTGTTTGGTCAGTGCTCTTCTGTAAAAAGTGGGCATTTCTCTGAAAGCTTGTTTTGATGGTACTCAACACAGCACTGATAAAGGTACAGTAAACGCATCACTTATCAGTTTTCTGCTGTCTTTAGCTTGTAAAAAGTTCGACTCTGCTGTTACGACAAAGCAGGAACAACATTCCTGCCTTCCTGTTTTAATTTCTTATTTTGAATTCCTCCTGACATTTCAGTGAAACGTCAGATGCTTACCGAGTTGTTCGCTGCTTTTTCTCTGCCTGGCCAAAGGCGGCTTGTTGCCTTCTGACAAACATAAGATTTCTTCAGGGGTCTTGAGAATGTGAAGCGCTCCCTGCATTTTGTAGATATCACACACAGATTACATGCCACCGTTAACACAGATTGGAAATGACGAAGAGGCAGAAGGTGGTGGACAAATTTCACTTTTTTTTTATTAGCTTTGTAAATAGGTTTAGAGGGAAGTGGCTCAGATATCAAAGCTCAATAAAATTACTACTAACTACACATATAAAGCCACCTCCTAATGTATTTAATACTGTTTAGTTTTTTTTTTTTGGACCAGTTTTGAGGGTTGCCTCTTTTTTTTTTTTTTTTTGATTAATTGGCCCTGGAAGCTGAGCTTTAACTGCAACAAGTGTGTCTTTCCTTATTTATTTGTGATTTGGCCTTGGAAATTATGTAATGGAAATAAACAAGTTTGTACTGGTAATAACGGCTGGTCTGCTGTGTGTTCTAGAGGCAGTGTGTGTGTTGAATGTCTGAGTGATCTTTGAGGCTCAAAGTGATGATTGGAATCATCCTGAAACTATAGTTTCTATGGCAACGAAGGCCGGCGAGTCTGCGCGCGTCTGAGTGAATGTGGTCTGTGAAAGGCTGCGTGGCGCTCCGACGCAAACAGAACACGTAGTTCCAGGAGTCAAACAATATTCAGATCTAGTAAACAAAAGAGCTTTTGTTTTTCAGATGTTTAAGGGTTTGTTTGTTTTTTCTCTTGAATCACTGACCTGTGACATCAGCTCATTTAATAATGGAAGAGGAATTCGTAGCTCCAAGGTTGCTGCTGAGAAAACATTTAATCATATAGAAGATGACAATCATGAGACATGTTTCTCATTGATTTATCCTCACATTCTCTTGTTGAATGCTACAAAATGTAAAACAACTAAAGCTTATATTTTAGATACATGGAGTCCAATCTGAATTTTAGTTAATTAACTGAGCTCTAATTTAACATAATATTTTCTGCTTTTAATTTTGTTTTTAGATTTGGTTTCAATAAAGGAGAGATTAAAAGACACCAGAGGGAAGCAATCCGTCCAAGCCCTTCTCTTCTTTTTCCTCCCTCCATCCCTGTCCTTTGGGATGTGTGTGAGTCACAGGCATATTGCTGTCTTTATTAGCCCACAGACATTGACGCACACACACACACACACACACTCAGAGTGGATCTACCGCAAAGCCAGCACCACCACCAGCAGCAAGCAGCAGGAAGGTCTCCTTCCATATTGTCTGAATATAGTTTCTGTGTGTGAGTTTTTCTGGATTGTGTTTGTCTTCTTTTTGTTTTGCTGGCACACTCCTCCATCTTCCTTTGTCCTGCTGCTTCCCTTGGCTCCCTCTCATCCTGTCTACTTATGAGTCAGAAGAGTGGGAAAAAAAAACAAAAAAACTTTGATCTGTATATTCTTACTGCTGAGTGAGCCAGGGCCAACCCAAGGTTTACCCAAGGATGAGTCGAACCTGGGCCATTTCACAACCCCGAAGAGGTGGTGGGTGGTGTCTGGAGAAGGAGTGAGAGAAGTTACATTGGAGGCTGACACGTGGTGGTGCAGGAAGGAAGAGTCTGAGCTGTGCAAGGCTAGTTTGGAGAGAAGCGTTAATGAAGAAGACATAAACTGCCCTCAATTCTTTTTATAGCCCCCTTTCTGTGTAAAATAGCTCTTAAAATGTGTTTGACGTACGTTTGCTTCCATTTTATTAAAGACTCGAGGCTTTAAAACTTTATTAGCATTTTATTAGTTGCAAACTCAGTCCTCAGTTTTATCCAAAAAGGGGGAAAAAAATAAAGAAATAAAATCATGTATTTTGTTTGCTAAAATGTGTTTAAATGTTAGACTTTTTCATCTGAGGTTTTGTGTTTATCATAGAATAGTACACCAGTGCCAGGGCAGCAATTACTCATTTTCAACTCTTTTAAAAATGTTTAGATTTGTGCAAGAATTTACTTTAAAACATCTAGTTAGAAGAAGAATCAGGTCAAAAAGTGGTAGCACTCTTATTAATTACTAACTAATTAGATTTAGATAAGACTTAGAATAAAGAATGAGATTAGATTAAGAAAGGGAATACTGACTCGTTTCTTGCCAAATAGTGAGCCATTATTTATTTTTACTCTGTTCTCATTGTTTCCCTGTATTCTTTCTAATTTTAATTTTAAATATCCAACTTTTGTCAGGAAGTTAGCAGCATGTAAGCACTAAGTATTTGTAGATTCAACGATTGTTGTTTTTTTTCTTTTGTGTTGTTTTGTTTTTAAGATTTTAGAAAACCTGACAAATCTTCTGCCAGTTCCAAAAGATTATTCTGTTATTCCTGTTTGTTTTGAGTAGAAAGCGACCAGTGGCAATCCCATACCTCCACAGTCTGGGACCAAACTCTATTCCTCCAAGATGACAACGCTCTCCCCAAACAGAGTGGGATTTATCAGAAACTACCTCCAGAATTTGGGCGTTGAGAGGATGTAATGGCCTGTCTGCAGTCCTGACTTCAACGCCATTGAACTCCTGTGGGATCAGCTGTTCATTCCAGAGTGACCGTTGTCAGTTGTCTGACTTACAACTTAGAGCTCACATCACAAAACAATTTAAAACGAGTAACACTATAGGATAATACATACAATTTTTCATCCGCATAAATGGTTTTCAAGTTAAAGTGCAGGGGCGTGGCATAATAGTGGTTTTAACTGTGACTTAAAACAACTCAACTCTGCTGCTCAACCGACAAACACATTGTTTTAACAAATGTGGCCCCATTTAAGGGGAAATAAACGGGCTTTCCAACAGTATAAGATTTATTGCCAAGAAGTATTGTTACAGCAAAGACACAATCAACACAAATTGCCTCACTTTTGTGTTAAGTATATACAGTATACTACTAAACCTTGTTTATGACAGAAAACCAAGCAAAACATTTGTCTCGTTTCACTGGTTTTGTCTTGCTTTCTCGTGTGAAAGATCTAATGATGTTTTTGTTCATAATTAGGCTAAAATATTTGAAACTTTCACATGTTGGGAATTTATTTTAGTGCTGCTGTTGGTGAAGACGGAACTGATTTCTTACTGAGTTTGAAACTATTTAAGTGGCAATTAATGAAATCACTGGCAACATTTCCCATTGCGTACATTTAATCCGATGCTCTACTTGGTTGCCATACTTTTCATACTGGTCACCCCTGCTGATTAATTTTTTTGGGCGGCTTAATATCTGATCTTTGGCTCACCAAACTAGACACTGGCCTGAGCTTTGCTCAGCATGGGTTTATCATGATAAAAAGGCCAAATTAGATATGGGAAAAAAACTACTATCTGAGGTCTTGTAATGAGCCTAAGCAGAGAAGCACGGTAAGGAGATTGAGGGATGGGGGGGGGGTGGCTGTGAGGTTGGCGAGGCACAGAGGGATAGGCAACTGATACGTCGAGGGTGATGACTCACCGATGCTGGGTATTTATAGCATCAGTTAGGGAGGGGAGGATAGAGGGAGGGAGGGGAGCATGGAGGGAGGGGAGGTGTGGGGGTGGAGGAGTGAGGGGGTCACGGTGTTTTGGAGGCGGCCAGGATTGGGTTGTTGTTGCACCACAAGCAGAGAGAAGGGGGAAATGAAAGCCAGTGAAGGAAAAGGAGAGGGGGTGGGGGACAAAGCAGAGGAGGAGGAGGTGAAAAACAAGGAGGGAGAATAAAGGGAGGGAGAGATTTAAGGGTCCATGACTGAGACTGATGGAGAGATGAGAGGATGAACTGCACAGAAAAAGAGGGCCAGACAGAAATAGAACGCTTATTTAAAATTCTCACATTAACTCCGATCTTGTTTGACTCAATGCAAGGGTGACATCCTGTAAATGTGACATGCAGGAGCAGGAGATTGGGTTTAGGACGAAATAATTGTAAAAATCTGTCTCTGGTACAATAGCATCCACACATATTGACTCACTCATGATGAAGAAGAATACACACACGCCTCTGTGCAGCTTCTCATTCAGACACTGCAGAGGAGGACAGGAAGAGGTGGCACATTTTAATGAAGTCAAAACTCTGCTGTTGCCAAGAACATTTCAAGAAAAACACAACACTGCCACATGCACAACCAATTAGGGAGGTAAACAAATTATTTAGAGGTTTACTTTTTTGCTGTAAATATGCACAGCATCAGTGTGCATAATATTAATTCGTATCACTAAACTTTTTTCAGTTTTGAGTCTGGTTCCTTTGGTTACTCTTTCTTTCTCTGCCAGCCCTCTTTATTGACAGGATTTCTTCATCAATAAACACATCCTGCCTTGGCCTTTAGTGACGTCAGCCAGTGCGTCAAGCTGCATTTTTTATACAGACGCCGATATGATCTGTGCACGTGTGCTCATACACACATGCGGATGAAAGAGAAGAGACTACACAGAGAGAGAGAGAGAGAGAGTCACTTTGATAATACAAGTTGATACAGAGCATTCAGAACACTTGTTTTCTTTAATATGAGCAAGCAGGGCAATTAAAAGGCAGCGGATGAAAGGGAATATTAATCAGCATACTGGGGATAAAAAGATGTTGGAAGGTTGTGAGCTCAGGAGGGATGAAAAATAGTGTAAAACACAGGTCTTATTGATGCAATGAACAAAACTGGTGATGGAATTTCAAAATGAAGTCAGGAGCTGAACAACATGACAAATGAAAAAATAACATTTGACTGATGGTGTGATCTTTAAAAATAGTTCATGCTTTTGACTTTAAACATGATTCTTCACTGCACACCTTGTTTAGGACGTGGTGACAAACAAAGATTATTAGTCTTAGTCTAACTGCAGAACACAAATAATGTCATTATATGTCCAATTATTTGATCTCAGTGTACAGATGGACACACATTTTAAATACGGTGCATGCTTTTTTTGTATAATCAAACTTTTTCACGTTGATGCAATCAGTAATCTGCATTATCTACTGATAATGATCTTATATTATCATAGAAAAGTACGTAATTAAAATGTTGGCTAACCACAAAAGTAATTGATAAGTTCAGTATGTATCATCTCATCTATTCTCAGCTACATTTCAGTCTCTTCCTTCTTTGTTTGGAGGTATGAATACCCCAACATGAAAAAATACTGGGCAAAAATCACATAGATCCATTGAAATAATGAATTTATTCAAGCTGCAGTGGCTATAGTGACTGTGGGGTTTTAGACTAATGGTTCACTGGACTAACAGCTTTCTTTGACAAGACAATAAGTAGTTGCCATTGCTCTAATTTTAATTTATGACTATTTATCTTCATAAGCTAATTTTTTTTAAAAGGATTCAAGGATTCAATTTCAGGGAAACAATCCATCCATCCATCCATTTTCTTTACCCGCTTTTTCCATTCCGGGTCGCGGGGAGCCGGTGCCTATCTCCAGCAGT
>JAOXNZ010000092.1:13245765-13262543 GCA_028566095.1 Kryptolebias brasiliensis
TCAGTGCGCTGTCACTGTACATGGTTTCTCTTCTTTGTTTGTTTATCCTGTTACTTCTTACTTCCTGTTGTGTTTTCCCCGTCATTTTATTCCTGCCCCTTTCCGCTTCTTTTTCAACTACAGTGGAAAGGCACGGGCGGTTCTGCTGTAACTGAGCTCATACTTCCTGGTGTTGTTTTAGGGGGGCGTGGCCAGCTTTAGTATAGAGATGAGAGGGAGAGAGAGGGAACTGCAGGATCTGTATGCTCAGTGCAGTCACAGCTCCCTCCTTCTCCTCTCCCCTTCCTCCTCCTCCTCCTCCACAGCTGTTGCTACTGCCGCCCAGCGAGCAGCACTTCCCTGCAGCAGACAGACGATCCAGAGGCTGGGGAACCAGTAAAGACACAGCCCAGCCCGTCTCAGCACAGCTCCGCACAGCCCAGCTCAGACACTTAAAGAGGCTGGGGAGGGGACACACTAGCGCACACAGCCAACGCTGCAACACACACACACACACTAACACACACAGACACACACTCCTCCTCTCTCTCAGTGTTGGTGCTCGGCTCTGCACAGCTCCTTTACTCATTCGCTGCTGATTCACTCGCTCCCTTGCTTGCCTCTCCTCTGCCAGTCGCTCTGCCTTGTTGTGTTCTGCCTGCCTGCCTGCCTGAGAATGGTCCAGCCGGTGCCTAAGGGTCTGCTGTCGCGGCCTGTCTGAACACACGCATAAACATACAGAGCCAGTCGACACGCGGATGCCCACGCACACTAACTGGAGAGCTATGTGAGAGGTAAGAGCTTGGTTTATAACCCTCCACCCTGTCTCAGTGATTTGTCTAGACCTTTCCTTCTGTCTGAGCTTCTGTCGTCACTTTCTGAAGTAAGAGACCATGCAGTAGGTAGAGAAATATGGAGACTGTTTGCCTTAATGTCTGCTGTATGTATATATATATATATATATGTGGGTGTGTGTATGTTCAGTGTATGAACGGGTGACTTCTATTTGTTATAGCTTGTCTTATAGATATGATCACACATACACTGATAAACACATTCTTGGCTCAAAACAGGCAGCCACACAATAACTTCTTCCTGAGGGTAGCGCTGGTTAGCAAGAAAATTTGCTGGTGTGTGTACGTGTGTGTATGTGTGCTTTTGGAGGGCCGTGGTTTTTCCAGGAAGCAGCGAAGAGGATCAATAGATCGCCCACTCAGCTTTCATTCCCTTCATCTGACTCAACATTGGACATGTTGGGAGTTATCCTACAGGGCTCGGTAAACACACAGAATTGTTAAAAAACCTCCTCAAGCATCTTCACCCCTCTTGCTGCGTCAGCCTAAAGGTGGGATGAATGGCTTTACATGTGTGTGTTTCTATAACATGTGTGAGGCAAACTCCCACCCCTGTCTATGTAAATTATGCGTGACATGTGAAGCTGCTGCTACCTTATATGGTGAGCAGTATTTCAGTACAGTAGAATCTTGCCAAGCATTTCGGGTCGCGGGAGGAGAGAGTGTGTCAGAGGGTTGACTCTGTCTGTGGGAGTGTGTGTATGTGTGTGTGTTAGTGTATATGTCTGGCTAAGCAAGTGTTTGAAGGCGTCTGACAGAGGGGGAGTAACCAAAAAGAGGAAGAAAGTTTAAGAAGGAAAGACATACAAGAAGGAAACCCAGTAAATGGAGGGATTTTACTAGCTGATGTTCAAACTGGAGTAAAAGTAAGTTGCGTCATATTTTATTTTGGCTTTGAACAAAGATTGGAGATTAACCCGTAGTGTTTTTCTTTCGTTCTTTAAAGGTTTAGGCCTGTTTAAGCTGATCAGTCTAATAAAAACATATCAAAAGTGCTGTTGTTTGTACTGTACAAAGTGTCTCATACTCAAAATAGTTATTTAAGGAAAAAAAAAAAGTAAGGCCTTTAGTCAACGTTTCCTCTTTTTGCGTCCAAAACTGACAAACAGTCAGATACAACTCTGTTAAATTAAAGAAAAAGAAAAACAGATGTATGAGAGACTGAGGATCGTCATAGATTTAACCTTTAGCCTCCATTTCACTTTTTTACCTCTCTGTCCCTCTCCTCACCATCTCTGCCCTCCTCCTCCTCCTCCTCCTCGCCTCTCTGGGTTTCCTTTTGGCGGTGTGTTCGTGGTTGGGGCAATGGTGAGGAATGTTGTTGTTGTTGTGACTGAACTGGATTCATGGTGGCTCAGACAGTAGCACCCACACAACCCCAGTATGTACACACATGCAAATGGGCAAAATGCAGACAGATGTGTGGTATATTGTAAGGAGGAGTTTTTAAACAAATCCCCTGCTGGAGGTGGACTGTGAACTGTTATCTAGCGAACATCTGTGTATCATTTTGTTTTGTCGTTGTGACTATAGCAGGCAAAGATTACACTGTTATCTCTTTGTATAGATGTATAGACATATGAACTGTGGCGCAAATCGCCATCTGCTTAAATGTGTTGCCTCTGATTTCACATCTGCCCTACAGACAGGATTATGTGCATGCTTGAGTCTGCACTGACAGGTTAAGCCTTTATTACACGAGGAATCCTTTGGTCGTTCCTGTGTTGTTATGGCCACATTTCATCTCTTCTTAGTGTTGGTTTCTCACAGCTTTGGTTGAGTAAGACACCTTCCATTTAACACAAGTCCGTGCTAAGCTAATATTAATTGACTTCAACAGCTGTCAGAAGCAAAGCTCTTTGTTACTCCTATAATTAACAAGTCTTTAACCTGACATGATACCCATCTGTTTCTGCTCTTATCAACATTTAGTAATGTTCTGGCTTGTGTCCTAGTAACACTTTGTACGTTAAAGCCAGTGGCAACCTTTAACTGAATTACACAGCAGCAGTAATATGCAACATGAGAGTGTTTTGAAGCTGTTTGTCATCAAGTCAGTATTTTTTAAACAATCTGTCCTGACGTGCACTTGCCAACAAAAGCACGTGCTTGTTTTTCTTCACTACAGCACCATCAGGTTCTTCTCATAACTGTGACAACTAAAATTCTCCTCATCTAGGAAGTAGCGGCAGAGAGCTAAAACATTTAAAAATGCTTCCATCATCTCTGTTTCTCAAACCAAATTCTTTCAAGTAACTATAAAATCTTGCACACGTCTCTGTCTCAATTTAGTCAAAGCTTACAAATGCAGATGTAAAACATGCCATGGCAATGCCTCATTTCTTTGGAATTTACTTACTTATTACGTTGTAAAACTGTTAATAACTAGTGTAGGATTCAATATTTGCCTTTATCTATTTACATTTGCATTTTAAACACAGGTTAAAGAGCCAAAAGTAGATTTAATGCTCATGAAAGTTCATGCACATTAAACATGATTAGAAGTCCTTGTGTTCTGTGTTGTATGAAAATTAATTTTACTTATTTTTTATTTAATTATTTCTACCTCTAATACACAACAGAATGCTACACAGATGTTCAGTTAGCTGATTTGTACCATCTGGTGTGCAAATCGACAAGTTAAAACGTGTTTTTAACGCTTATTACTCATATTTTTGTTTTTACTTGTTTTGGCCTGTTGGAAATGTCTTAGATATGTTATTTGTCTTATCTAGGTCAGCTATTATCCTCACTGTTCATTTCATCACATGTTTACACTTATTACGTGTACACAAAGATTCAGTGTCATACACAGACAGGGATATTCACCACATCTTAGGAATACTTAGTGTTCGGACAGACAGAGGTTTGTGTTTTTGCAAAGTTTTGCATTTCTGTATGTCGTCAGTGTGTTGTCTTGTGTGTGCTTGTGCGCGTGCATACCTCTGTCTATGTATTCTAAACAAGAGATCTCATTGTCCCAGAGGTTTGCTCTAAGAGGAATCAATAGCCATTGTTTGTTTTGCATTCCTAGCTCAAGCTGCACTTTCACAGCCCAATTATATAATTGAAGGACAAATTCAGTAAAACTAAAGTTGAGATGAGCTAAGAGCTCTATGACGATGACTGCAAGAAAAAAAATGGCAAGAATGGCAAGCTGAAATGGCAACTCAAAATATATATATATTTTTTTACTTAAATGGGCTCTGTGGAGCACGCTTGTCTATTTCAGGTGTGTGTAATTAATGGTTAAATTAAAAAATATATATTTTATTTTTTATTTATATTTTATTTTGTAGCCATCTAATGCAGACATTATTGGGATTAAATCCAAAATGCATTAAAAGTGCCTCAAGACATGCACAATACTCAGGTGTGTAAGTATAAAAGAGCTATAATTAATGTGTTATCAGCCTACAGTTTCCATATGTTTGTAGCAATTGAAAACACATCAAGAGACAGCAGAAAAAAACAGTCAAGTATTAATTTATCAATATATGCACCAGAATGTATGTGAGTGTAAAGGGTCAGTGAGGCCAATATTGGCACGTTATTTTCTGAGCACACTCTGCATTACGAGCTGGAAGGCCAGGAGTTTCCTACCGCTTTGTCCACCATGATGATCTGTATCAGCAAACTGTCACCCTGACTCTACCTTAGTCAAAATGCTGAAACTACTCGCTTTTACTGAAAAGCAGTGAACCAGAAAAGTTCAATGCCTCTGTCTCAGCAGACAAAGTGGGGAAAAAAAGGCACCCAAAGCTTCGTGTTGTTATTTAGGTGACTAAAAATTCATGGTGCAAGATACACAGCAGCATGTAGTTATTAACACTGCACTGTTTACCACTGTATAGCTACTCTGCTAAGATAAGGGCTGAAGTAGAGCTGTTTGCTTGTTCATTTGCAATATGACACAAAAACCTCCCAAGCCAAATTTTCTGGAACTTGGTAAAAGGTTAGCATGCAGGCAAAAGAAGAAACCATTACATTTTGGTGAAGATCTGGATTACTTTCATTAAAATTGCAAAATACATAAAATGAGACCGGGGGAAGATTAGTTTCTTGTGTCCATCCAGCCAATTAAACTTGTAATGTCAATTTTAATGCACACTTCTCTCTACTTATGATGCTCCCACTTGCCTCACTCTTTCTGTTTTCAGGAAGTCTTATCATAACTTTGAAACACACCCTCTTTCTCAATCTCCCAATTGAAATAACAACACCCACTCATATTTTCTAATACTTGGATAGCTCCAGCTTTTTAATCAGTTGAGGCATGTCTTCCTAACAAAACAACTCTTTGTGCTTGGAAAACCTTATTCAGTTAGCTCTGAGCAAAATCACTTGCGTGTTTTTCTGCGTTTTTCTGCATAGGTGACTGCTGGAGGATCATTTGCCATTAAAAGCTCATTTCTTTTGCGTTTCAGAACCAAGAGAAAGTGAAAAGGTGTACAGACTTGTTTTTTTGTATCAGATAACACGTATGCCGTTAAGGCATTTGTTGGTGTCACATGACCATGAGCTGTTGGTGACGTGCTGATATTGAAGACTTCTTTTTGCAACCCGGTGTGATTTTTACCACATGTTTTAAAGGCCAATAGGAAACACACAGTCTCTCTCATTTGCTCTCGCTTGCCATTCCCTTCCTCCACTGTGATTGACCTTGCACCAGCTTGCAAGACCTTGGAGGCTGAGGGAGTGCTGCTGAGGATGCTGGAAGAGGGTGTAGGCCAGACAGTCACATTGATATATGCATGGAGTGGAGGTTGTGGAAAGAAACCAAAAGGCCAAAGAAGCCAAAAACAACATGAATACAGCAGTAAGAAGCAGTTAAAGTTAAACATTCGGTGAATAAAATCAAACGTGAAAACGGGCACCAATAGAAAAAATGGGATTAGATTAGAATGAGGGGCATACGACAGGGAAGACCACAGAGATGAAGAAATCAATGGGGCAAGGATGTTCCTGTCCAGACATGATGGATCATAAAGAGCTCTCATTATTACTCTGGCACATTACACTCTACACCGCCACAGATATGCACTGATTTCTAAAAGAAACCATGGAAACCGATTAAAACAGAACTCAGAGGGCATCAGTTTTTCATCCGTCAAGTCATAACACTGGCGCCTTCATTTAAGGAAATCTTTAAATAGAGCCCTCTGTTCCACCTCATTAATGGTGTCCAGCTGTGGCTTTTGTTCAGTAGAAGCCACAGCGTGGATTTGTGTGGCAAAATGTGTGTCCAATCAGACTGGAGCTGTTCTGCAGTAAAACCAAGTAACATCAACATTGTAGGATGTGAAACCTAGAGGTCCTAGGGAACTCAGGATAAATCAAGAGTATCAGGCACGGCTGACTTTTCACAGGAGTGAAGATGAAATGATGTAAACAGAGTTCATGGGAACAGAAACATGCCCTTGGTTGTGTAAACACAAACATGGCATTTTCCAGAACAAGACATTGAGTCAAAAAAGGTTTTTAGCATTAAAGGGTAATTAAACTGACAAGGAGCATTACTTCTTCTCATTAAATGAAATAGCAGCACGTAATAAAATGTCAGATTATGTCATTGGCAAACACTTTATGTTTTTTAGGCTTTTTTTCTTAAGCATGGCATTGCAGTCGATTTGTATCTGTACGCAGATACGTGCAAAGTAGGACAGTTGTAGCATTTGCGTACATTTGTGCTTTGACTCCAAAGGTCGTCTCTAGCAGTAGTGCTCTTTTCAGGGTCATCCAAGGTGAACGCAAAGAGTTTACTCCTTTGCTTCCTCTCTGTTTTTCTCTCTAAGCACATGATTTATCCATGTGGCTGGGTCATCCTAGCTTCAGCTGTTCTGCTGCAGGGTGCTGAAATACCTTGTTGCAGTGCTGTGAAGTTAGGAGGAGTTAGAAGCTAAAGGTGCACATGCCTTTCTGGGAAAAGCGATTACCCTACAAGGGTGTGGTGACTCACGCCGTCTGTATGATAAGAGCAGAATTGGCCCCTGGGAGCCTAATCATGCAAATTCCTCCAGCACTAAAAATATATAACACTGGAGGCAAAGCAGGATCATTATAATAATGTTGTTCACTTCTGAATGTGATACAACAGACGTAACACTGAGCCTACTTTAGCTTGGTTGTAACGTCAGCATCATTTTTTACTTTCAAATTCTTCTCCAGGAAGGACTTAACTGGATCTTTTATGAAATGTTGGATGATAGACTGATTTATTGTGTGTTTATGAGACAGCAAGTAGCCATGGAAATGTTAAACAGTGATCATTTCAGCCTGTGTGTGTGTGTTTTTCTCCAGCAGCGGGCAGGTCAGCCTCCTGTTCGCTCCTCCCCCTGCCCTCACCTGGCCCTCAGCCCAGAATGTTGCTGCAACTCAGGCTAGCTCTCATTGGTCCCTACTCTCACAAGACTTCACAAGACAGGAAATGACTAAACTCTTCTCCCTCATGCCCTGCCTCAACTTCCCCCTTGCTTTCACTCTCTTCCTTTCTTTCACCTCTAAAACGCATTAATAATGGCCAGCTTTGCGTTACTGGACTCCAAGTGATACAGGACTTGATCTGATTTTCTCCTGCGTCGGTCAGAAGAGGCGGAAAGTTGTGAATAGCAGCATTATGCGTTTTTTTGTGTGTGAGTATGAGTGCTGTGGTGTGATGAGCGTGTGTGCAATATGTGTGTTTAGAGTGCAGGGCAGGGTGAAAGTTTTATTTGTTTTAGCTGACACCCCTGCATTTTTAACATTTGTACATATTTCTCATTCCCACAGCTGCATAGTGTTGCAGTGGCACGACTTTAATGCCTCAGCTGATAAGAAACTCCTCGGAAAGATACAAGAGAAGGAAGTGAAAGCATTAATGTTTTTATGTGAGGCATTAGACTAATCTGTCTCTCTCTCTCCCTCCATTCTGTCTCACTCTCTCCTCAGAGGAAGTGCCTTCCCTGATGTCTGCTGCAGCTTTGACCTGCTTCTACAGCTGAAGCTCCACCCTCCCCCCTTGCTCGCTCGCTTGCTGCCACAGTAATACGAGTAAAAGGACAGCAGCTACACCATTCTCGCTGCCTACGCTCCGACCCAGTCGTCCCTGCTCCACCATCATCATCCACTGCACCCAAGTGGGCGCCAGCCTCAGCTTTCCTCACCGGACGGCCGCTGCTGCTCACTACCAGCTGACCAGCCTTACCACTGCAGCCCAGCACACCACCAGGCCCACACAGCATCTCACACACCTTGCCTTTCACCTTCGCCTTCGACCCTTGAAGCCTCCGCTCAGTCCTCAGTGTCCTTAACCGTTCTGAAGCAGACTATACCCAGACTGTCACCTTTGTTGCCTGCTTCACCGCACCAAACCAGAGGGCTCTCAGTTATAGTTGAGAGTAAGCAATAAACAGGTTGAAAGAGAAGTCAAGCCAAAACGGACAATTTGTTAGGTTAGGTTTTTTTCCTAGATTTAGTAACTAGCATCAGGAAAATGACTCATTAGCATTCACGGTAAACATTGTCCTGCAACATTTCACTTTTGAAAAGGAGCTTTCAATCTACTGAAGCTTTTTTTTTTTTTAATGTTTCATTTCAACATATTACAGACAATAACAACACCAACAGAAAAAAATCAAAAAGGACTCTGAAGTTGTGGAATAAAACACTAGAAGTACTTTATTCGCAATTGAACATATCTCTGCAAGGAATATTTTTGGTATAGCGTTGCCATGGCGATGAACATAGCACATATCCGTGACACAAAGTGGCTGACACTGGAAGTATGCCGGGAGTTTCAGAGGGGCACCTGCTCGCGCTCCGACCAGGAGTGCAAGTTTGCTCATCCAGCCAAGAGCTGCCAGGTGGACAATGGGCGGGTGATCGCATGCTTCGACTCGCTAAAGGTAAGAAAAACAGTGGTGGGAAGAAAGTAACTAGGTCGTGTCTCAGACAGTGAGAGAGATCACACATAGGAGACCGCGCACAGACAATTTGAGGAACTATAGCGAGTTGCAAAATGAAAACAGCATGTGAAGAGCGCTACATCTGGCCACAACATGTGCTTATATTAGCCCTACCTATTTCTGGTCACGTGACTGTAGTTTGATCAAAGACACAAAAGTGAGGAGGGAGTTGGATCTTTTTAAATTCAGGAAGTGATAGTTCTACATTTTTCACAAGGCCCTTCTAAAAGAGTCACGTTATTATTTACCAAGAAGCCCAATTTCTGATACATTACAATCTACATAAACACAGTGAAGTGAATTTTTTCAGCAGCACCACACAAATGGAAGTGAAAACCCTGCAGTAATGCAGCTTTTAGAGAGGAAAAACATAGATGAATTAGTTGACAAGTGCTCAGACTCTTATAGATGCCTTAATGTTTCACATCCTAACAGCTAAAAAGGAACGAGGCGATAGCATCACCATGGAGCTCCCACTCACTCAAACCACGTCCTGTGCAAAGGCCTAAAGGGGGGCCACAGGGGGTTTGTGTTAGTATCTCTGTTCATGTTTGTGTTTTTGAGCATTGTTGAGGGCAAATTTTGGAAACTGCATTCAGTAATATTGCATTTTTAGGTAGTAGCTAGAAAATAAGCATTTCTTTTTCTCAGTCATCCTCGCCTTCACAGTCACCCTTTCAGTCAGAGCTCAAGACCTCTCACTTCAACTCAAAGTTTCCAGTAATAATGCACATATGCACACAAAGGCTGTGTGTGCTGTTACTTCTGTTTTTATTTTAATCCTGCAGACACTGGCGACTTGTGGTCATTGTGTGTTTAAGTAGATTAGGACTGAAAACAAGATGTTCTAGTAGTTCCAGGATGCCATGTTTATAGACAAAAAGGAAAACTGTAAAGCCCACGTAAAGTCTTTTTTCTTGAATTAATAGAAATGTGCAATTGCCTGTGTGTGTGTGTGTGTCCAAAGTTTTCTGTACATTTCTGTGCAGTTTTCCTATTTTTGACCACATCAAAGCTTATTGCCACCATCATTTTGCCATTGTTTTAATGAGGCATATAAAAGCATTCTAGTGATTTACAGGAAGTAATTTGTTTCCCCGTCTTACTGCGCTGTAGGGATGCTGACGTGTTCCCAGAAATGAATCGCAGGAGTAAAACGTTATAAATAGCAATAGAATTGGTGGCCAGTAATGGAAAAAAAAGAAAAAGTAATCTGGAATCCTTCTGCTGAAATAAGACAGCTACAAAACCTTGACTCAGTATTCTCCCAAATGTTTGGAGGTCACTATCCCCTCTGTTCTGCAGCAGTGGTGTGCCATCGAAGCATAAGCTGACAGAAGAGCTCTTACCAACAGGTCGAAGGATACCGATACGTGTACAGGTGTTTCGATTATCATTCACATTCAGATAAAGGTCACCAACATAAAAGAGTGGCTAGGAGATACGTGGTAGCTGTTTGAATGTCCCGTGAGGTTTATTTTAGTAGTTTGGACTGATTTTCAGTGGGACTTGTGTTATAATGGAGATGGGTGATGCTTTTTTTAACAGCTTGTTCCATTTTTTCCCCTGGTAATGAAAAGCAGAGCAGGTCTCTAAAAATCGCACGGTGGAAACAGCACAAGTTAAAGACAGAGAAATAAATAAATAAGAGAAAAAAAAAGGACAGCTGAAATCAGGAAGTGACTGCTGTTTGTTTCTTGTTTAGATGCATAGATAGTAGATGAAACCTAAACTTAAATGTACGGAATCACACACGTTAAAATGTTCCTGTTGCACTGATCTACAAACACACTCACTGACTAGATCAGTTGTCCTACTTTACTTTAAAACAGATTAAACAGCTGAAATGGGACGAACTCTCTGATGATTTGCGTCACATGAAGCCATATTGCTCTCCTTCACAAGTCTTGCACACACGTCAACGCACCCTCTTGGACATGTGCACGGGCTTCTTGCCCATGAGAGAGGATCGACCTTCTTCTTGAGAAGTGTATAATTAGAACAGGTCTCACATGATCACCAGTGCATAGCTGAGCAGGTCACACCCAAACCAAGTCATTTCCCCAACATCCACTCTCTATCTCTTTTTAGCCTGTGTTTTATGTGCTGCTCATACACAGAGAAAACACACACGTATGCACATGTGGTCATGGCCCTTACACGTACAACTAAAGCATGCTGGTATAAAGTCCATGCAGAGGGAAAAGAGGAAAGATGATGTTTGTGAGCCAAAAAAAGATAGCTTTGTTACTTTTCTGTACAAAATGCTTGCAGTAATAGGCCCATGTGAGTGATATACCTTCTGGTGAGAGGTTATTTATTTAGACCAATGCATTTGTGCATGAAAGGGTGGTCACTGGCTTTAGACTTGGCCTTAACCCCAGAGCACGGCCCTTTCTGTTGCCTGTCTATCTGGTTGGTACAGCACAGACAGCTCAGCTATGTTGAAACGGGGCAAATATTTGTAGAGGGATAATGGCCGCCTGGACTCCCAGATTTAAATTTGGCTTTTTAACGTCGCCTGTTGATGATTAACTGCGGAAGAGATAATTTAGGTGTGATAAAACCATTTAGAATATGTAAACAAAATGCTTATAGCTAAAACTGATGTTAGCCACAGATGGTTTAATGAAGAGGGTGGGAAGGTATGATTCAGTATGAACCAAATGCAGAGATTAAAGCAAAAGCATCATGATATTTTAATGAAAGAGGCCCACTTTTATCTGTCAGTGTCTGTTATCTCGTGTGTTCAGGTTCTCTCGTTGCTGCACCGATGAGTTCCTAATATGGCTTGATTATAATTGTAGCTTAAAGCTGCAGAAAAAACTCAGCTAATGTCTTCTACTAGACTGAATGTGAAGTAGTATGGTACTGTCTGCAGTGAAGGAACTTGTTGTTGCTTGTTTTCATTCTTGCAGGGCTCCTTCCTCTGAATGTCCTGCTCAGTTTAGTTTTTGCCTCATTTAGTTCAGGCCACACCCATTTAAAACAAGGTTCACATTACACCCCCTAACACCCCCTAGCCTCAGACACAGACAGACATATTTATATAGAAACCTGTGTGGCAAGAGTTCAGGGGGGGGGGGGGAGTGACATCAACTCTGTTATGTGAACCTGTCAGCAGAAACAGGTTGTTGTTTTTTTGTTGTTGTTTTTTTAATACCAACTCTCCCTGTTATGTCATTAAATAAAAAAGTTGTTAATATCTGTCATGGACAATAATTTGAAGACACATGCACTTTTAAGCGTTATAGACTTTGTGCTCTAACTGCCAACCTGACACACCCACTGTGGTCACGCCCGAGTTCTGAGCAAAGAGGCCAAATAGAAGCACATTTTTGTTCTTATTCTTTTTTTAATTTTTTCTGTCATTTCAACACAACACTCTCCGTGTTTTTTAACGTTATAACCATTTTTGCTGTGGTTATTTAGGGCAGCTGAGATCCATGTGATTTCCCATTATATTTTTGGCATGTAATCTGTGAGTGCAATTTTTTTGCAATTCTTTTGCAATATTAATACCCACTGATGCTGTTATGACATGATATGTAGTGAAGCCCTAGTGCAGTTGAAACATGTTTGTGGCACAGGCTTTGGGCATCTGTGCTTCAACACATCAAAATTTAAATATAATACACTGATATTATGAATATAAGTTTATACGAGTTACTAAGCTGATTTACAGCAGAATGGAAAAATGCTTTCTGATAGAAGTTTCCAGGAGAATTCAGTGAAGAAAAAATGAAAGCTGGGGGGGGGGGGGGACAGCTATTAGAAATTTATCAAATAAATGAAGAATAACAAATTTCCTCATCAACAATCCTTTAACTTTAAAAGGCAAATCTTAAATGAACTTTGAAAACAATAAGTCTTGGGTGCAGTCCACATAAACCTACTGAAAAAAAAACGGTTTTGGATCAAAGGTTTTTTTGAAATATGAAACAATACTGAACTGGAATAAAAATGGATACGGCTGGAGAAAGTATTTCAGGAAAAAGAAGCAGCTCATACAATTAAAAGACAATACTGAGTGATTTCTCTGCATCAAGGGAGTCAGTGCCTTCAAAAGATTTTTCACAAAAATTAAATATGACTATTTAGTCTGGTATTGTGTCTCTAGTTACTTTTCTAACCATTTTATGCATCTCAAAGGCTCGAGTCTGGTCGTTTCTCCTTGTTTAGTGTCTGTCTTTGTCTTCCCTCTCATTTTGATAGCATGCTTTTATCAGTGACTGGATGCAACAGTAACAAATTGGACACAGACACTAACATCCGTACATCAAATGACTAGCGATAGTCAGACACGTGTTTGGGCAAATAATAGCTGTTTTGTGTTAACGGTGTTTTGAGATTTCGAACCGCTGCGTGCTCGTTAAAAGCAACATTTTGTTCAGTCGGTGTAAAAAGCACAGGGTTATAAGTTCAGGAGGTTAATGTATAGTACACAGCAATGCCTTAGGTTGTTATTTTATTGGAACTAATGAATTGGGTCAGTTTAGTGTTTACATGGTTCTACATAAGTCATATCTTTAATCATGTTTAAATCATTTCATATTAGGATCATCCTTTATTATTCCTGATGCAATTTATATATATATATGTATATATATATATATATAAAACTCACGTTGTGAAAGGACCCGGTTCTTTGTTTTCAGGATGAAGCTTCTGTCATCAATAACAACAGCACAGTGCTGATCTTCAGTCAGATTGCTGCTGTAAGGCTGTAATTTAGACCATGTTCTTTGGATCCATGAGAACGTCATCCCTCAGTAACTGACACAGGGACTCTTCATCCTAATTTTATTTTTAATGAGATAATAGTGAGAGCACCGACAGTGAATAATTTTGCTCTTTTGTTTAATTTGCTTTCCGGGGGAAGATTCGGTCATCTGGAAGATCCATGTTTTACTACACTGCTCCTATTTCTGTGTGTTTTGTTTACGTTTGTCTTCCTTTCTCTCTGCTCTCGATAAAAGCAGGCATGTTGCCTAAAAGTCCCAAAATAAGAGTGTTATTTTAGAAAGTAGTTTCACACCAGCCCTCCCTATTCTGGTATTGTTGGGACTATACTTATATCTTTCTCGCTTTCACACTGGGAGGAGGGGGGGATTTGTGTTTGGAAGTACACTAATCCTGGCCCCCACACACACTAAACCTCACAGAGCCGTTCTTTGGTATGCTCGTTTTATGGTGTAAGTGTGTGTGCATCCTCGTCACATTAGCTTTCCTTCGCATCTTGTCTGTGAGCTTATGCGATGGAGGATCAGCGACAATAGTCTTTTCTTTTCAGTGTCAGCCATCCCTGTCCCTCCGTCACACTGGGCCCATTATAGCAACACTGATACAATGATTACTTTTCTGTAGCTGCTGTTTCTGTGTCTCATTTTAACAGACAGACATGCCAGATAAACCTCAGAAAGCCTTAGGATTGTTCGGTTTTACAACTTAGAAAAGATCACCCAAGCAGGGATGAGAGTGAAATGATCTAAAACACAAAGAATGTGCTTACAGCTTCATACTATAAAAAGACAACAAAAAAAAAGTCTTGATATGCTTCAGTTTGCACAATTTGTCTTTAAAAGTTGATACTTTCATTTCTGTGATTTTTACACTTACACCCCTCTGCGCTAAATGAATAATCCCATGGTTTGTAGTTGGATTTTAAATCATATTTGCACCTCTAAAGCAAAAAGTGACACTGTTTTGTGAGTAGGCACTTTGAATGCACAGAAACAACAGACTCGGACTCAGATAATAAAAGCTCATTAAATAAACACGTACCACTCCAGAAGACAGTGTAAAAAAATAAAACATGTTAAATTTCATTGTATAACTATATGCTTTTCCAGCTGTCATTTTGCTTTTCCATTCCTCCTGTAAAGATTGTTTTTTCTAACTCTCCTCCTTCGTTACATCTCACTCAACATATCCACCTAGTCAGCACTGCTATTTTCCTCCCATTAAATGAGTGAGAGATGAGCTCCAGGGCGCAGCTATATTCACTTTAGACTCAACTCTTAACACCTTTTCACTTCACCGCCCCCTCTTACCAGCTGTTGGGCCTATCAGTCAAGATTTTCTTCTTGCCCTCTTTCCTCTTTGTTGAAGCCCAAATATTTAAAAGCCCAAGCTGTACGCTACGCAGTACAGCAACAAGGAAAAAAAGGGATTTTGTTCTTTATCTTTTTGATTAACAAAAAGCTGCTTTATTGGTTTTAGTGAAAAACCTAATGGCGCTTTTAGGCAGTGAGCGATATGTATTTTTATGTTTTTTTGGTTTTTTTGTGGGAATGCCACATTCTAAGAAATAAACATCATGAACCTGTAATTAAACTAAGAATATCTACAGCCAATACCAAGTCTAGTTCTGAAATCATAGAATGATTCAAATTAAAAAGTAACAAAACAAAAAAAAAGCATTCGTTGAAGCCGTGCACATCGCCTTCTGCATTGTTTGTTATAGATTAAAACAAAGATGTTCTGTTAGAACTTGAACTCTGTGTTGGGTAAGACTCCCGGCTACTAACACTTCAAAAATTTAGCTCAATATCTGTAAAATTGACTGAGTTAATTGTAACTGATTAACTGTAGTAGCCATCTTGGATCAGGTTGACTCCAAACATTAATCAGTTGTATATGTACATTGAATGGCGTGCGAGCTCTCCACTGTGCACCCCGCTCCTCGTACAATGACCTGACCGCTGGAGATAGGCACCAGCTCCTCTGTGACCTGGCGTGGGAGAAAGTGGGTAAAAGAAAATAGATGGATTAATGGATGTACATCCAGTGATTACTTTCTGAAAGTTTGATTAAAATCTGGCCAGTAATTTGGAGCATTTTGCTAACAGAGAGAGAGAGATGATGAACAAACACACATTATCATCTGCTTTTTGTGGCAGCAGGCGATACTGATTGATAACTTTAATTGTCTAATAAAAACTAATTTTTTTAAGGAAATATATTAGGAATAAGTATGATTCTAAACTACAGGGAATGAAGCGAGTAAGGATTTGGAAGCACTGTCCTTGTGCTGCTGCCAAGCCTGAAGGAGATAATCACACGTAGAAATAGGATTAGGCTGGTTGACAGTAAGATTAGAGTCGTGGATAGGATTACCAGTCTGTGAGATGAGATTAGCATAATGCATACCAGATTAAATCTGTTATTGCTGCAAACTAAATTAGTCAAGAGTCCTGGTGTCACAGAAATATGAAGAGAAAGATGACTTGTGGAGATGTTAGAGGAAAGGGAGAACAGGAAGTAGGCATCAAAGATAGGTAGCTATCTGAAAAAGGAGTTGTGACATGACTTTAAACTACTTTTGCTTTTTGATTTCTTTAAGATGTGTTGCGAAGCTGCCACTTTAAAAAAAGAATGTTGGGTTCATAGAAAAGGTAAAAAGAGGCCTCGTCTTTTTACATTTTTTCTTTATTGAAGATTCGCTTTCTTATTTACTCACTTTTCTCTAACACGTTTAAAGGTGTTTACTCCTAAAATGTTTTTATGAACAAATTAAGTCAGCTCTTATGGTTACTATTCCATGAAACTGAATTATTCATCTTTCATGGTTTAAAATGGCTGATTAAGATAAATGATTGACCTTGATCCTCAGCCCATTTGAATATTCAGTCGTTTCAGTACCTGCTGAGTCATCATTGACATGTAGTCGCGTTAGGATTTCTGTACAGTGACTTCTTCTTAACTCCCACTGTGATGCGGAGCTCAGAAATGATTAAATGAACATTTCCAGGCCGATTCTCATGCTCACATTCTGAGCAGTTGGGTGGTTTTCATCAAACGCTGCCGCTCAGATCAATACATGTTATTACAGATAATGAAAAGTTAGAAACTAACCTTGTTAGCCCTCACAAGAGGAGCAACTGCACATGGAGGGCAGGGGGGAGCTAATTCTGTAAGTGTGATTTGAGTTTCCTGATCTAATCAGTGTTATTTTCTTCAACTTTACAGCAAAGAAGGTGCTGATCATTTATGCCCACCA
>JAOXNZ010000092.1:13262643-13274762 GCA_028566095.1 Kryptolebias brasiliensis
CCCCCCCCCCCCCCCCCCCCCCCCCCCCCCCCCCCCCCCCCCCCCCCCCCCCCCCCCCCCCCCCCCCCCCCCCACAGGTCAGGAGATAAACAGAGAAGTCTAAGTTTGGACCCAGGGCTCTTGTGTACGTGACATCTGACCTGGGGCATTGCTGAGAACTAACACTCTTAAGCGTGAATAACTTATTGCGTGAGTGTGTATGTGCGTGTGTGTGGGGGTGGGGGGGTAACCTTGTCTGTCCATATGAAGGGATGAGTTGTGTGGCTGCTGCTTTGCGTTTCATTTTCCCCACTCTTTGCGATACTGTTTTCTAAGACTTTTAATAATTGCCTTTCATGCATTTCCTGCAAGCGTATTTATCAAGGCTAACCTATTCACATCCCGTTTGATCCTCTTCTGGTTCAGGCTATAACCCTTTTAACTTCTGTTGTTGTTCTAGTGAGGGTGGTAATGCGTCACAGGAGACACGTTGCAACTATTATCGAAGATTAACACTCCCTCACTCCTCCGTATCTCCAAAAGCCCCACGCTACATGTGGCAACATCAACTCCCCTGACCACTACGCAACAACACAGATCAGCGTGCGCATTTAGGGCCAGCCGGGAGATACAGACATAATCACAAGGGTATGGCCGTGTGTTTTTGGTCTGATAACGAAATGCAAGCCCTCACAAAGACACACGCCTGCATCACTCACAGCTCCACAGGTCTCTACAGGAATCTTTTTCACTCTCTTCAAAACTGTTTCTGTGACAGTATTGCTAAATTTTGGTAGCTAGAAATATTACTTAAATAAGTACTTGTAATTTATGACATGCAAATACACATAAGTCAAAATTAATTCACAACCTCTGTTTTTTTCTTTGGTTTATCTCTTTATTTACAGACTCTGAGCAAATTCTAGGTTACATACATATAAGATGATCTGCCCAAATCAGATGCACGCAGACTGATTTGATATTTTTTGTATTCCATCTCATATTTGAGCACACAGTAGACAAAGAGAACAACCACTGGGCCGGTTCCTTTTGAGTCTCCACCGCACTCCAGCAGAACAAAGCTTCTTTCACCGAGTGTGTGTCTGTGTGAGGAGAAAGGGCTTTCATCTCTGCGTATGTTTAGACAGAAGACAGTGGAACGCAGGGCAGTGAACAGTGTAGCTTCACGCCCCAACCCCAGCACAAGATGAATAACACCACACCACAACACAGGAGAATCAGCGAGAAATAAGAAAGTATATTTTAGTGTGTTTTCAACGATTTTTGACATGCAGTACATTTATGTTCAGTTCTACCCCAGACAGCTTTTAGCAAATGTCTCTTTTTTTTTTGCAGATTTTCAGAGTTGGCAGTGGAGTAAAAGGTTACAGGATAAAGCTAAAAGACACACAACACTTGATTTTTTATAGCAAACAGTATTTCTGCAGTAGGGTTTTATGAAATAATATTTGCAATAGTTTGATTCCTTCAGTCATGAAGAGTGGTCCAAAAATAACATCACAACGTAATAAACAAAATCTGCACAATATGTTTTCCATATCTACGACTAATGTGCTGTTAAATGGAAAAACAAATTGTGACTTGTTTTTCAACGGAAAGAGCGGAAAAAAAAGGTCAACATTGGCGACGTCCGTGGAAGAGCTGAGGTTGAGAAGGCCGACAATCTTGATGTGTTGTATGTATTCACGCTCAGATTTGTTGAGCAAAGTCTAAAGATGAAACGATACGTTAGGTTGAAACGGTAACCTTACCAATCATGAAGAAGAGTTACAAAAGCTTTATGTGTTTGAATGCCGAACTCGCTCCGCCACCCTGTTGATCCCTGATTTTTATCCTTGGCTGTTGTCTTACTCAAGCTTTCTTTTTTTGTGTGTTTAGCATCAGATTCACTCCTATATTTCCACCTAAACATCTTCTCCAAGATTCTGCGTCTGTCCGATTCCGCCATGTTTGTTTACCTACACAGACTACAGCCAGCCTAACGTAGCTCAGTCATGTGACTAAAGCTTTCACATGTGTTTTCAGCAGACTCAGCAGAGTGCTTTGTTTACACTGAGCGCGTACCCGAATCTCAGATTTGCATATCAGTAGATCTGGAAATTGCACAAGTAAACTCTTTTAAACTGCCCCATTTGATGTCATTCAGGGTACCCTTTTTATGTTTGATTTCATACTTTGCAATGAGTATTTTTAAAGGAAAAATATTACTTGTTTTAAAAACTGCTCTGGTCTCTGTGTCATCCAATAATTGTTGATATTCAAACCTCCATGACCATTATCCCTTTTGTTGAGCAAATTTCACTATTTGATTAGAGGAAAATTGCAGTATTGATACACTGTAGAGGCAGTAAAAAGCAGAAATCCTGAGTTTCACTTTAACAGAGTTTGCTTGGTTTTGTAGGAGCTTGTTTTAAACAAGTGTAGCGATAAGAAAACAATTTAAAAAAAAGAAAAGAATTAACTTACATCAGGTTTCAAAGGATTCGGCCTCTTATAAACAAGCTGTCAAGGAGTTGAGAAGTGGAATAGTTTGGTTTTATTATCTATAGTTTAATTTAACACTTGAAGAAACACCATTTTTCCACAGCCTCCCTACTGTTGCTCGTTCTCAGTCTCGCACATGGAAGCACGTGCGTTTAAACATCTCGCTGCATGCTTCTTCGCTTCCTCAAAAGAATAAGCTCCAGCCACACCCAGCATTCTTTATACATTGCTTCACTGTTTGTCTAAACACCACATAGTCACAAAAGCAGGGTGTGTGTGTCTTTGGGTGAGAGACAGGGAGTAAGAAGAAAGTGTGATCTGGGCGGGGCGTGTTATTACAGCTTATCATCAAACGGCCTGCCCAGTAGCAAGCAGGGTTATTGTTCCCAGTTTGGCTGGGATTTTGGCTACTCTGATGTCAACGAGACAAGCACAAACTTTCACTATTACTATAAAACATGACCTGCTCTGAACCTCAAGAAGTCACAAGTTCAGCATCCAATATATCAGCACAATGTGGAATTTCATTTAGAAAGAAATTTTTAAAAAGCTTGCAATGACATTGAGCAATCTGTAGATTTAAATGTGCATTTTTATACTGTTTATTACTGTGATGTGTGAGCTTCAATCTTTAGGGTAGCTGCTCTGAAAAATACTGATTCATCACTTGATGTGCAAAACAAAAAGCATTCCTGAAACACACTTTGGATGATGAGGATAAATATGTAGCTCCTCCTTGCTGCTCTGACTCCTGAGAATAACACAGTGATGTTGCTGAATCATTATTAAGCTGCTAATTTGGTTGCTTTTTTATCATTTCTGGAATTCAATGAGCAGAAGTCTTTTTATTTACCCTTCCCATTCTTATTATTATCATCATTTTCACGATGTGCCCCGAGGCTTGCAGTGGCCCAGCGTAACACATTCAACAGCAAAGCCACAAAAAGAGCACAGACGTCGAACACATTGGGGTGGTGTATAGATACAGATGCACTTGAGCTAATTATGGCTGCAGGGCTCATAGTGATTTATTTATTTTTTGGGGTGACTGTCACTGTCTGCTGGTGAACAGGCAGAATCCGAGTATCGAAGCGCTGTAGCTGGCTGCTCTGTTGCCGTGGACACCATCTGTAGCTGCTCCTCAAGGCCGCCGATGTTGCAATAACAGACACAAACATGATGTGAGAGGCAACGTCTCCCTGTCTGCTCTGCCCGCATCTCCATTTCTTCCTATCGCCCCTGCATTTGACAGCCCCCACTTATCACTTCTTCTCCTGCAACTTCTAAAATTTCCCTGACACAGCCTCCCGCTCGCTACACAGTCACCATGACTCTCGCTTCGTCTCTCATTCTCCTCATGCAGGCTGACGTTTCCTCTTCTGGGACCTGACTTCTTTTTTTTTTTTTTTTTTTAATTCAAAATGGCTACCAGTTCTGGTAGCAGGCGTTTGATTTAAAGGGTTTGGCTAGAAACAGGTATAGCTGCTGAAAATAAAACAAAAAAGATTCTTCTGACATGAGCATTTTCCCAGCTGAAGGCAGTAATCCTGCAGTGAGCTGTGGGGGGTCATTCGGGGTGATTGCAACATGATCTTTTCTGACTTTATGGCTGCCCCACTTGATGCCCACACACACTTGCACACACTAAAATTACACCCACACTTTCCACCCCTCACTAGTTATCATTGTTACTCATTGGACTGCTACTATTTTCCTCCTCTAGACTCTTTTTTTTAACCCCCCTAAACCCCCCCCCCACTGTCACTGCTCAGCATGTGGTGTCTGAATTATTCTAAAAGTCAATTTAGTTTAAATTGACAACACCGTTTGACTGTCCGCCTCTACGGGTTGTATATAAACATGTAAAAGTAATCATTAAAACTAGCCTTAAAGTTACATTTTTTTATATCTATCTTTGTAAAATAAAGTTTGTATAACAAACATACATTTTTGGAACTTAATACATTGCTTTCTTATGTTAAAGCGTTGCTTTATTATGTGTGACGATATCAGTTGAGTTCATCATATATGAAAATGAAACAAAGAAAATCCTTCTTTGACAAATGCTTGGCTGATTTTAGGAAAGCATTGGTAATGTTTTTCTAAGTTGACTCTCGAGTATGCATATATGCTCTTATTTAGATACACTTAGCTGATTTTTCTGTCCTAAAACCAGTCAAAAGTATTCTTTGCAAAGCTGCTGAAGAAAGAACAACTTATATGATGACTGTTATTTAAGCACAGCGGGTTATCTGTCACTTGAGTTGTCTGTCACACTGTTAATCAATTAGGATGTCTCAAGGTAAAAGAAACACATTTTAGTTTATGGATTCTAATGCTTTCCATATTAGCCTGACAATCTGGCACCTGTGGAAAACTTATACTAACTAGTTTAATCAAAGATTTTATTTGGAAACAAACCCTTCCCATGTAGTTTCTTATTCAAACTGCACAGAAAATCCCATGAACTGCCTATAGAGCTTTTCATTAGCTGCACAATCTGCAATACCTTCCTAAATAAACCTGCTGAGAACTTGAAATGGCAGCTTCGAACAAGTGAACAGAACAAAATATGTTAGAAAAATCTTTTCCTTTGCTCTCCTTTTAAGATTCCTTCCCTGGTTCTTGTTTCTTCCTGGTTTCCTGGCACCTGTTTGGTTCTCGGGTGTCAGTGAAAGTAACGGAGATGAAAGAGTGGAATACGGTCAGGTCAGAGTATGAGATGAATCCCACTGAGGTCAACTCTGTCAGCAAGAGAAAGCATAGATGCCACAGTCAGATCAGCTGTACCACCAGGCTGAAAGTAACTCCTCGTCTTTCTTGCATCGTGGACATGTTTGTGTGTACATTTTCATGTTTGTGCGCCATGTATCTGCCATTTTGTTATTAGAACACAATCCCAACAAGCGTGCTCTTTTGCTGCCGCTGGCATGTAAACCTGTATGTGTCAAAACTTCTGGCAGGGCGACTCCCTGAACTGAAAGTATAAGATTATACATGCAGCGGGCAGCAGAAAGCGATACCTGTCTTAAATAATTATTCAGACGGTTTGATGTGTGACCTCTGAACGACTACGGACAAAATATAGACCGATCATATGAGTGCACAATATTTTTAGTGTCACTTAGACATGTAATGTAGCTAAACTTAAAGTCTGGAGACAAGCACCGCAGTATCAGTCCTGACCCCCTGGGGCAAGGGGACATACGTGCACACATGTCCCAGCTGAGGCTGACCAAAATAGCAAGTCGTTAACAATTAGTGATGGACTGAGCCCAGACCTAATGGAAATTTGACAGTCTGACATTGAAAACAGTGTATCGCATGTTTTTTATAACACGAGATCTGCCCAAAGATTTAGCGTATTTTCAGTTATTGTTGCATTTAAGTGGTGTTTTTACTCAGAGTTTGAAGCCAACATACCCACATTGATGACATGGCATGTTGATGTTCTGCAGATATCGTCTTTGGGACACCAACATGCAGATACTAGCAATTGAAGCACAAAATACAGCCAAAACTCATTTGAAGGATTAGTTTTACCAGTGTTTATTCAATAATAACCAAACATTGTTCTTCATAGAGGCATATAAACAAATTTTGCCAAAGTTTCAGGAAAGTGTGAGATAAATTTACCTGCTTATTCATTCAAAAACAGTTTGTAGCTGAGAGACTTCCTCAGGAACTTGACTGGTTATTTTGGAATACCTTACTGACACTGATATTTAAAAAAACAAACAAAAAAAAAACAGTTGTCACTTCTCTTTTTTTTCACTCAGGGCCGTTGTTCCAGGGAGAACTGCAAGTACCTGCACCCCCCTCCCCATCTAAAGACCCAGCTGGAGATCAATGGCAGGAACAATCTGATCCAGCAGAAGAATATGGCCATGCTGGCCCAGCAGATGCAGCTTGCCAATGCCATGATGCCCGGCACGCAGCTACCCCCTATGGTGAGAGGACACACATGTATGATCACACCCGATCTACTGTCCATGGTGAGACCACATATATTTAAAAACTCACATTTAGACATTTCTTTCTCTTCATGTTGCTCTTTCAGCTTATCAGATACTTCTTTTCATTAGTTTTTCTATTTTTTCCCTCAGCTAGAATCCTTGGGGATTGTGCAGACATTTTATCCACTGCCCTATATTTTGTTTTTTTTTATTTCTTTCTGCCTCTAGCCCATATTTCCGGTGACACCAGGCCTGGCTACTAATGCCAGCGCAGCAGCAGCAGCTGCTGCAGCTGCAGCCTTTAATCCCTACCTGAGCCCTGTGTCTCCAAGCCTGATGCCACCGGAGATCATGCCCAGCACCCCCGTCCTCATGGCCTCCAGCCCCACCGTCAGCCAGGTCCCCAACGCTGCTGCAGCCCAGAAGCTTCTGAGAACAGACAGACTTGAGGTAACAAACAAACTAACCCATTTTTGTTTTGACGTGTGGATGCTTGTGTAATAAAAGTTCAGATGCTTCCTCTCAAAAAGGTTCCAAACTCAAAAACTCTGCTTTTTATCATGTTTTTCCATGAGTCCGAGTGGATTTAAATGTAATAAGAATGAGTTTTATGAATGGAAAAGGTTGTTAGGGATAATGGCATCTTTATGTACTTAAACTTGAACTGTTATATTAATGCAGGTGCTATAGTGCAGGTTTAAGTGTAATCAAAGGTGGGAAAAAATATCTCATGAATTATGTTATCATTGTTTGACTTCAATCACAGTTTAAGATCTGTTTTATAGTAAGAGTTGTTATTCCAGTAGAGTTTGTTGTTTGTACAACAACAGACACACACATCACAAAAATCCCATGACACTTTTATCAGAAGGAGGTTTGAACCTTCGTAACCTTTCATTTGATTGGAAAAAGTATCAACAGTTTTGACAGCTTAATTGAAAGCAAAACAGCAGCAAAGAATTTTTTTTTATTTTATTAACCCTCAAAAATAAAAATGTACTCCAAAGTTATTCTGTTCAGGATTAGCTACAAATGCAGCCATATACTGCAGAGTAAGACTAGTTCATAGCAGAAAACCCCCAGATAGCTCAAATTGAAGAGAAGGTGCTGCCCTCTGCTGTCTCCACTGCAGACCTGACAAGTATTTTTGGGATTTACCTTCAGTCATATCTCAGTTGTTCATATTGAAGAAATATGTGCTATCTATATTAATACAACTAAGTAATGAATACATAATATTCATTATTATTATTGCTTTCATAGTATTGACTTAAAACATTGATTAGTTCTACTGAAATTGAAAATATATACAAATCATAACATGTTTCAACTCAGTGTGTAACTTTATTTGTAGGGTAACCTGTTATACTCTTACCTCCGTTTCTAGGTGTGTCGGGAGTATCAGAGAGGAAACTGTGCTCGTGGCGAAGGCGAGTGTCGCTTTGCTCACCCCGCAGACAGCACCATGATCGACACCAATGACAACACCGTCACCGTATGCATGGACTACATCAAGGGTCGGTGCTCCAGGGAAAAGTGCAAGTACTTTCACCCACCGGCACATCTGCAGGCCAAAATTAAGGCCACCCAGCATCAGGTGAACCAGGCCACAGCAGCCGCAGCCATGGTGAGCAGTTTTTATTAGTCAGGTCACACTCATTTAAACCAAGACAACAGGCTGAGGTACCGTCTTGTGAAATTTTAAATTCACAGTAGGGCTAACCACATTAGATTATGCCCAGGTTTGTCTCACCTTCAGGACTGGTACTGAATGACATTTGAAGTTCTGCTTTCGCCAAGTCAAATTTGAAAAAGTCTGCATGTTGGTTTGGGTAAAATCTGCTCAGTGCTGGATGGCATGAAGAAGGATCAGATAACACTACACTGTGACCATGATTGCTGACATGTCAAGTGTTTTTCTTCCCAGTTCTACAAACGAATTTAGTTTTTTGGTCATCTGTTCTCAGACTACAAACAGAGTCCAGTTTCTTCTTCCTCTCTGACTTTATTTATGACTCTATTGTTTCTGTTCTTCCTATCTATAACTTCTCTTCCTCTTGACATTTTTAAAAAAACATTCATTGTGCTTACAGTCCTTTCCTGCGGTAATGCTGTCATGACTATACCAGTGCAGCCGCACTTGTCTATTGATTCCAGTTATTTGGATCTGCTTTTAGTGACACAGTGAAACAGAGGGCTTGTGGGTGAATCATTGTAATGTGAACCTGACTACAAAATGCACAGTGAAACTTGTGAAATGTACTCCTATATAGTCTGCTGTCCATTTGCTGAGACTCACTCAAAGTAACGATTGAATAATCTTTCTTTGTTGCTGTTTTCATTTATTGCTGTGTGAGAATAATCAATGTAGAGCGGTAGTTATTGTTTTTATCTTTGATCATTTAACTGTTGAGTAGAAGAGCTAGTGTCCACACTGTGCATGCCTTAGCCTTGTTATCCCCCTTGTATACTGCATTCCAATGATTTGTTTTTTTTATTTGTTTTGTTTTTTCTCACCTATACCCAAAACTGCACTGCTGCCCCCATGATGCACCTCTGCTTGCTGGTTTATGTTAATGCGCTTGAACCCCATTGGCCCATTGCCATCATGTGCTCGCTGCCTGCTAATTAAGACTCAGTCGGCTGTCAAATCACTGAAGCGACCCCTCGACGCAACCTTTGACCTGGTACTATGACCTTTCACCTTTTAGCTTGGCACGCATGTGGCTTTGTTGTACAGCAGTGTTTTAACCAAAGATTACTTAGCTACATGTGTTTGTCTCAGTGCAATGTCTGTTCTTTTCTCCTGCTTGTGATAAAACGGTTGTGGCCTTTCAGAGCTCAAGTTACGAAAGAATTGGTGCTGAGGAGCCACAATCAGTTCATCACATGCAGCCTATTTAACAGTAGTTAGCGAGGGCTAGGGAAGTAGAGCTTCAATGGTGGTGGCATGGCTTCAGTCTTCTGTCTAAATGTTAGTATTGTGGAGCAGCTCAATCAAATGTCTGCATGTCTGTGTTTTTATTGCATGTCATAATGAATATGGGTGGGGCTAAGAGAAAAAAGTCTCTATAACCATACAGGAGTGATCCCACCGTAACAGGTTATCACAGTTCAAATGATAGTTCACTCATCTCCAGATCTCCATAGATACATAGACCTCAAGAATGGTCTAATGCCAAGATCAAATCCCCTGTGTGAATTGGTAAAAAAATAAATAAAAAAGCTCTCATCTCTCTTGGCTTTAAACCATTTTTGAAATTTTCTTTCCCCAAGAGTGAACCATCACTTAAACATGGCTTACACAGTTTTATCATGGAGCTAGCAGTGCAGCCTCCCTCTCTCTGTGCTTATTACCTGTTCCACCTTGTAAGCAGCCTCATTGTTTTAAAAGTTAATGCTTGCTTATTAGTCAGCCCTAGGAGTACAAAGTTAATAAGTTTTAAAAGATTAATATATAAATGCCTGTCAGCAATAGCTCCAGTAGGCATCATGCTCCTGCTTGTGTAGTAATTGTGTCAGATTGCTGCTTGCTTGCTACTGATGATATGACATTGATATTGTTGTACACACAAAAATGTTGTGACTCTGATGCCCTCTAACGTATGTACCTTTTTTTGTTTTCTTTCCTGTTTTTTGCCTCTCTAACACACCCTCTCTCTCTATTCCACACACCACTTTCTGTCTCTGCTTTTTATTTTATTTTATTTATTTTTTTTATTTTTTTGTTTCCTTTTTCACCGAACCTCCCTCCCTCTGGATGGGCAGGGCATCACCCCTAGTGTCATGGCTCCCCTCCCAAAGCGGGCAGCCCTGGAGAAGGCCAACGGGGCCACTGCCATGTTTAACACCAGCATGCTCCAGTACCAACAAGCCCTGGCCAGCATGCAGTTTCAGCAGCAGGCTGCTTTCCTCCCATCAGGTATGGCTCCCAAAGCAACCAGCCCGTGGATGATAGCTGGATCAGTCTAACCTGGCTCCTTGCTTGGCCGGGGTTTGGCAGAGGGTTAGATTGCAGAACAGCACACTTTCAGTATGAATTGTTCAACTTTTTTTTTTGTTTTTTCCTCAAAGGGAAATAACCACTCTGGGCAAATAACTTTTACAAGAAGCTAAAGATATTACATGTGCAATGTGATTTAATGTAGTTTAAGCAAAACTGCTTCAGAAATTATGCTTTATGCTTTGTATGGCATTGCATGGCCTCAAGAAATTAAATGGGGTTTGAATTTCTCTCTGCCTACTAATTTCCTTAAAGCAAGTAGCTACATACACCCCGGGTAGATGCTATGGTTTACTTTCCAAACAACTAAAAAAGTTTAGATGTTTGTTAAATGAAATTGTCTTCCGTGTGATTACTCACTGGTTTGGGTTTTTTTGTCTTGGGTTTGAACCAATGGAGATTGATGCTTTCAGAAATGATATCATGTGCCTCACATTGATGACAAACAGCAGCTAAAGAGTCAAGTTTCTGCACACATTTCCTCCTCCTCTCACTGCTTGAGTTTGAGCACGATGTTTAACACTCAGTAATTAAATCCGTAACCCTCCTTTCACTGTTAGTAAAGTAACAACTCATGCGCATTACACTGTAGACAGAAATCTCAGTTCGGACTCTTAACACACCTGCTCTGTGATGAGTTCACCACTTCAGCTCTCCACTCACTGATGTCTGTGTCCAATAAATATTAACCATTTTTTTCCCCCCTCACATTATCTCTCCCTGACCCTAATGAATCTTGTGATGGGCTGTTTTGATTTCTCTCCCCTACCCAATCTACTTCCTGTTACACTGCATGATGGGCAGGCTCAATTTTGTGCATGACACCTGCAGCCAGCGTTGGTAGGTTCCAGCTTTCCTTCTTCAGTTCTTTGTAACATCATGTCTCTAAGTCACTGATCATCAAAATCAAACTGTACAGTGAAATTATTTGTGCTGGTTTATTTGAGCTAATTTGTGATTTTTGTGACATAGAAGTCACTGTTGTAGTTGTAAAAACCTAGGAAAGATAAATATTGTTACATTTGATTTTGTTAACTATCTGTTGTTGATTACAGTGTCAGCTGAACTGATCCATGTTGTGTTAGTTTCTCTGTGTACATTTACTGTAAACTGCTTGAACACTCTCAGTCTCATGCTTGTTCTGAACTTGTTTTGGCTGATCTAACCTGATACCTTTGAAAACATTAAAACTAGTAAAGGGGTTTAATTATAACTTGCCCTTTTATCTCCTCTGCCACAAACACTTTATTCTTAAGACTCATGACAGCATTGTTGTTTGTCACATTTTAGTGGAAACTTTTTAAAATATTTTATATCTTGTCTATTTATCAAGAAAGCAGAGCTGGTGCAAACAACAAGACTTTTAATGGCAGCTTCAGGGGGAGCAGGGGAACAAGTTAAATCCAATCCCTTTCATGTTTCTTCTCCTTCTTTTTTTTTTTTTCTTTCTCGTTTGCCTGGTATGTCTGTGGCTCCTCTGCTCCTCTAAGTATTTATGCTTACATGATTTTCCCTCCAAAAAAGTTCCCATGATGCACGGTGGTACTCCAGCCACTGTGTCTGCAGCCACCACATCTGCCACAAGCGTTCCCTTCGCAACTGCCTCCACCAATCAGGTTTGCACCTCTGCCACCTCACTTCATCCATCTATCCATCTATCCATCTATCCATCTATC